>VOMN01079357.1:0-26031 GCA_014899125.1 Orchestia grillus
TAATGTTGTTCGTTATAAACATTGAAAATGTATAATATTACGATATATTTGTCAGAATAAGGGACGCCAGGAGCAATCTTGTATGGTGTATAATTTGAAACATCCGCTGTTTATATTTATTTAACCCAAGCCTATTCACGGATGTCCAGATCATATATCCATATTTTCGATGTCTATTCCCTTGATAACGCGCGCTGCTTTAGCGACCGAAAGCTTGGGTTAAATAAATAGCGGATATTTCAAATTA
Source organism: Orchestia grillus (assembly GCA_014899125.1). Lineage (NCBI taxonomy): Eukaryota > Metazoa > Arthropoda > Malacostraca > Amphipoda > Talitridae > Orchestia > Orchestia grillus. Next base: position 248 of record VOMN01079357.1, read on the forward strand.
TTCGCTTTACAATTATACGATGTGCAATAAAAGCTCAATGATTGACGAAACTGCAGTAACCCTTATTTTTCGACACCAGAAAATTAATTATATCAATAATTTTAATTTAACCATCTTATTATCGGTCAAAAGATGTTGGTGTGCGATAGAGAATATCTTTGAGAAAAGTTTCTAAAGACAAGTCTCCCATCGATTATGTTGAAAGAAATAGCTGTTACTCACGCTTTAGAACTGATGATCGTACCTGCGTACTCCAAACCTTTTCCTAATGAGGATTATCCTCATGACGGTTTTATCTAAGATACTGCGTCGCTTCGGCTTCTGCGAGCAATGACTAATAAGGCAGTAGAAATAATTATCGTAAAGATTAAACAAGATAAAAATTCGTTTTCTTTATTCGCTCATTTCTTGGTACCGCGGGAAATCCATTTCACTTCTTAGGAAACATCACGGCTGAGCAAAGCATTTCTCCCGTTAGCACTGCTGGCAGCCGAAAGCCATGCAATGATATTCACTACAATTGGTAATTTTGTCTGCTAAAGACGTTAACGGGCTGGCTATCATTGTATAAAACAATTCCAGGAGATGCATGCACTCATGCCGAGCCTGAACGTCTACCCGCGTTCAGTTTGATCACCCGTGACACAGCGCGCGGTTAGCTTACAGCCCTTGCAAATCGAACACTTTATGCGATGAAAATCATGGTACGCCGCGCTAAATTGCTGATGATCACTTCAAGACAATGAGGCCATAACCTTATTAAGATAACTAAGTTACATTACAACTCAATTCAAGTAAAAAAATGAGACATTACAAAATTTGAAAAAGGCCAACGTACTATAACTTAGTCGTCCTACCTAGAATAAGCAAAAATTATACATATTTCAGTACATCAAACGTTGTTCCAAACAAAATTTGAAAAAATGTATAAACAAATTGCTTAACAGTGAGTATAATCAATAAAGTATTCAAAATAAGTAAAAACATCGAATTATTCCAAACCAAAAATGTCACTTTGATAGAGTTCAACAATTTACACTAAGTTTTGTGAAAGCTTTTTGAAATTTGCACATAAAAATATATCGGTTATAAAAATTACGTTTTTCTAATAATCGTTAACCTAATTCACGGTAGTTAATTTTCCCAGTGAAACCTGTTAATGGGTCACAAATGTACCGCATCGATGCCTTTGGATTCAACAATATAACTCATCGCTGATACGTGTTTCAAGAGCATGTCAAACACTTGTTGCACCAAGAACATATTTTACCTCACACGTAGGAGTCGAAGCTTGTCAACTGCACAAGTAAAATTTATTTCGTACAATAATCACACATTGTGTGAAGTAATTAATTACAGAGAGAGAGAGAGAGAGCAAATTCGACATTAACGCTAGCATTAAATTGCGCAATATTTGAGAATTTGTTTCAGTTACCCAATATTAAGTGTGTTTAAATTTTCCAATCGGCCCTTGAGTTTGGACATAAAGGTGGTCTTACAGAGCAAGTTTTTAAGTTATTGAATAAATGTAAAACTTTGCCGGATATTGTCGAGTGTCATTCTTTCGACGTAGCGAATTATTAGCGTAGCGTAGCTTGTATGAGGATTCGTACTAATATTACTTAAAATAGGTGCAGAAGATAAACGTCATATTTGACAATATCATATCGACAAAAAGAATCTGATAGCTAATGAGCGCAGTTTTAAAAATTATCTGAAAACAAATTCTATACAGAAATTATTACTTTGGAAAATGTATGGACGAAAAATATGATCATTACAATTATTGAATCCTACTTGGGAACATTATTTTCATATCAGCCACGAAGTGAGAATTCTAGGAAAATTCAGTGCAGTAGAGCTGATGTGGCGATCTGTTTCCGTTGTGAGGCTCATCGCTAATGATGAAGTACGCTCTGAAAGGCAGCTTTACTGCTGTTAGTAATAGGTTTGCACAACAAATGGGTAAGATCGTTATCCATTGCATTATTCTGCTGACCGTCAAATGCGTATTGACATACTGCTGTGGATTGCATTCATGTAAAAGGATATACATGAAAGAAAGGAGCATGTTCAAAGGAACCTTCTCAATGTGAGATTACTCGGCAAAAATATTCGCTACACTGTCTTGCAATCTAAATGTTATGATGAATCAATATAGTTGGCAATTTGGTATAATTATAGTGGGCCCAAAAAGTGTAAAATGGACAGTGTAGTGTAGCTTCAGGCGTATCGAAGGGCATGCGAGATTTTATACAGATAAAATGCACGTAGAACGCATGTACCGCGAGGGAAAATCCATTCGAGGGCTTCACAGATCTGATAAAAATAACAATTGGGTTGGTACACACAAGTCGTAGCTCGAGGAGTATTGTTACTACGAAGGTTGTTCACAACAGTGAAGAGTTTCACAGTCAGAATTATAGCCAGTTAGTATGAGTTATGAGATAGATGCAACGTTTTTTGTGCAGAAAGAAAAGCAGGGTTATGTGATATTGCCATAGCTGTTACTTTCGTCGTAAGGCGAATGCTAGGCACTGTCCAGTCAAAGACCGACAGTCTTCTACAACGAGTTTCAAGAAGATCAAAAGTCTTAAAGTGGATACGCACGTATCGAATCGGTTGCATTTCATGACGATAAATGGAAGTAACTGGTTATTCTTTCACAGATTTGTAGTTGAAAAAGAAGCATGAGCAATGCCATGAAATTTCAGAGTGAATCTTCATAAATGGTAGTGCTTGTGTTTTCTAGGACCAGTCGTGTTGCAGAAGAAATTAATGAATGGGGATGGAGAGTTAGTGAGATACTGTATTTAAATACTTTGACGTATACAAGAATGACATTATAAAAACAGAAGCGAGTGCTGAGGAGAAAAAAGCCACGAGACTTTAAAGAAATATTGAGCGGCGCTTTGGAAGGAGTGTAAAATTTTTTTTGAATGAGATGGTCATTGTTATAACTGCTTTGTATAGTACAGTGCAGAAAATAGGCATTCAAGAAGTACGGTTAAAAAAAAATTGAGCGCAGTGAGACGCTCAAGACGAGTGGTGAGATATCAGTCGGAAAGTTTACATTGCAGGATTTGGGTCGTTTACCTTATGAATGGACTAGTAAAAGTTTCAACACGTGACATAAATTTTGAAAAGAGTCAATAACCAGCTACACATAAATCGAAGAATGGAAGAATAGAAAATGAAGGAGTGCTGCGAACGAAAGTAACGGCCGCTAAGACTGCAGAAGTCTGTACTGCAAACGAGAGCTATGCCTGCAAAAGTTGCACTAGACTGCGGAAGGAACTGAAAATGAGGATGGAAGTGGGTCGACAAATTCGTGGTTCAGCACATAAAACGTCCGGATACGAGGGAGAAACGCTGCCATCACGTTGTGACACACTTATCCGAGTCGAGGGTTTCTTATTTCGACAAAAAAGAGCTGTTACCGGATTTCTCTTTGCTTTAAGACAATGCTTGTTAAATCCTGTACTAACGAAGCGTGCATGCAATTCAGCACTTGACAGTCAGCAGAGACCCTAACCAAATACCTGCTCGGATGTCTGCAACGCAGACCCAAATTGATGCGTCAGTTTTTGTACAGGAAAACTTTCAAATATCATAGTACGAATGTCTGAGAGAGCCCATGTGCTTATTTGTTGCAAGTTAACTTTTAATTGAATGATGGGCAGTAAGATGCAAAAACATCAGTCAGAACCGACCATCTGTCTGTCTAGATCACCCATATTGAATTACTTGACAGGCGACCGGACGGATACACAGCAAGTAGGTACATATGTCAAGTCTCATTTCAAATCCAGATAAATCTTGCAAAAAACTAGAAACACACAACATATAAAAAGGTACAAAAACTGAGATTCATCCAAAAAAAATTTAACTTCTAAATAATAAAACTTCTGAAAAAAAGAAATAACAAATATTGCACCAGTTTTCATTAGAACAAAACATAACGATCTTGAGATCCCGTTGCAATTTAAGGAATAAAAGAATGAATGAAAAATAGACACAAATTCTTATAGATAAAAGAGGAATGTCAATATTAAAAATGGCACAGAAAATGAGAGGTAGAAAATATTACCGTGTATTCACTCCGAATTAAAGCCTCCATGATGTCCAGTGAGTCAACACACCTCTTTGTGACTAACTTCATGAGATTCTTCTTTAAAATAATATCACAATAATTGCAGGCTGAATTAATGCCGCGTAATCTTCATTTTGATCAAGTAAAGTAAAAAGCCACGGGCGATTCACACTATACATACTTCTTAGATGACTTGAGATGCAGCTTCATATCATTAGAATTATCATTATTATTACATATGAATTCACTACACTTCACTTGGTGCTACTATTGGTATTGCTACTAAAATTAAATACTTCAAAAGGTTCTTGCCAGCTTTTATTTCCCTCAACGTCATCACTAGCGGCATTTTCTACACTTTCACTTTGCGTTACATCCTCAGCAAAAAAATCTTCAGCAAAAGGATCGCTGTTCCTTCGGAAAATGTTGTCAGGGTCGTCCTTAGACGAATGAGTGAAACGAGCTGATACTCGGAACTCCACTTCATTGTCGGGAAAAATTTCTTGAGGTACATCGAAGCTGGGATTAGGCGTGCGAGGTGTAGGTTTACCCTTTCCTCTATCCCCATCGGTCGAACGGTCGTCATGAAACGCGTTCTCGAAGTCGGCAAATGCGTTATTTTCCGAAACAAAAAGGTCGTCCGGTTTTTCGTCTGGGAACGGAAAGGCCGACTCTTTGTCAGCAAGACTGTCAGGTAACGGTTGAAGGCTGGGAAACGCCGCTTCGAAGCACACGTCTTCAGTTACACTTTCGACGGCAGAGCTGAAATTGTCATCGAAAGGAGATGGCGAAGGTTTCTCATCGTTACTGGTGGACGACACTCTACTTATACCGCGAATTTTGCTGTCAGTGTCGACAGGAGGCAAACTGCTTGACGCTTGCAATGCTTCGCCGCCTGGTGATGCAGGAGAAAATCGACGATCGTAATTTATTGGAGTTGTAGACGATCGTGATCGTATGAGCTCCGCCGTTTTAGACCTGTGCGCCGAGACAGAATGAACAAACCCGTTGTTCATCTCGAGTGAGACATCTCTTGAACCACTGAGACAATCTTCATAAGGCGAGTCTCTGTTGCTGCTGTTGAACTTGACTCGATCGTCCAGAGACATCGCTTGGTTTATCCGCGGACGGTCTTCAAATGATCGATCGTGAAAATTTCTGTTAGTGACGTTTGAGCGCTCATCGTCGATCGATGCAACTTCTCCACTAGCGCTCAGACTACCGCCGTCATTTTTAGATTGTGGAGAATCGTACCTGAATTTATGATCATTGTAGGGAGTATTCCGGCTGGAATCGTGCCAAGAACCGCCGTAAGGAGATGATCTGCTGAACCTTTGTTCTGATTCTTCAACGTCCCCCTCTAACGATGGTTCCCTCTCACTTTCAATTTCCTTAAGTACTTCGTATCTGTCATTTCTATTAGAAGTATATTCTTCGAAAGGGCTTTTATTGGGACTATCATTGTCGTCCTGAGCCATATGCACTGAATCCGCATCTGGATTATCATTAGATTTTTGAGGACCGTCCTCTTCCATAACATCTTTTGTGTCTTCTGCATCCTTAAATACATCATCAAATTTGTCAAATTCTGCCTCAGCAGTTGAAAGGAATCCACTATCCATTACATTTCCTTCTCGAGGCCCATTCTCAACAAAATTGTCGTCAAAAGGCGATTTGCTTGAAGTACTAGATTTTGGCTTTGATGGTGTTTTGACCAATTCTAATTCTCTAAATACTGCGTACTTATCCTGTTGCATACGAGGTACAAAGTCGTCCTCAAACTTGCTTACAGCGTTTTTCAGAGTCTTTGGAGCACAAATAGTTTTCGCTATTTCTTCTTGAGAGATGCAACTGAAATCGTCAGTGAAAGGAGACTTCCCAGAGTCGGTGCTCAGCTTCTGAGATGCTGGGCTGCGCAAAGGGCCCGTCACTTCGATCATGTCTAAAGAATGTTTGTCCGCTTCACTAAAGTCATCTGCAAATTTGGCTTCGAAATTGGGCTCAAAGTTTTCATATTCACTGATATCGGGACTCCTGAATACGGTTACTCCCTCTTCGTTGCCGCTAAGAGCGCTCCAGTGCTTGCTGGGCTGCTCTCTCTCATGTTCCAAGTCGTCACTAACGGAAGACTTCATGTCCATTGAATCTTGTCGGTAATCAGGAGGAGCAAAGTTAACTTTGAACGTTCCCGATGAAACTTCTGATACTTCATCTTCCATAGAGTTCTGAGGAGTGAGGAAGTTTTCGTCAAAAACTGATTTGTGTTTTGTTGTGACAGTAAGCTCTCGGAAAACTGCGTATCTGTCTTCACTAACAGGTGCCCCCAAACTTTGACTTTTGGTCGCCTCAAGGCTCAAGGGAAACTCCGGTGTGCGCAATGGGCTTGAGGGGAACTGAGCATCAAAGCGTGCGAACTCCTCTTCATCACTAAGCTTCGTCATTCGGTCTCCTCTTTTCGTATCTAGTCTTTCTTCGCTCCTGTCCCGACTCGAAGACTGCGAAGTAACAGAAAATCGAGCGCTGCTTCTAACTTCATCCGAGATTCCAACTTCTGCAGCCTCTTGTTTAAGCTGTAGCTGAGCTAAACACGCGGCAAGTTCTACTACAGTCATTTTTGCCAACTGTTCTACTGGAATTTCAAGTTTAGTGGCCAGTTGATCGAGGCTCGTGTTGGTTAGGTCAATAGAGCCAGTAGAAGGTCGCTTGCCAGAGCGAGGAGATTTCCCAGAAGGAGTTGATGTTTTGCTGGGTGTGGAATCTCTAGAGCACGAAGAGAGTTTAGGGATCGCACCCGTGCTCAGAGAATCATGAGTTGGACTTAGGTTTGGTCTCGGGAAATGGAAAGGTTCAGTGGCGATGAAAGTCGGCTTGTTAGCGCGGTTTGGCATGCAAGCAGGTGGAGGAACGTCAGCAGAATACCTCGGCTTACGGGACGGCAACGGAATAGGTGGGGAAGTGGTGATATCTCCTGTAGAAGTGTTGGCGCGGGAAGACTCAGGCGGTAAGTCGTACTTGTCATTGATGTAAAGGTAATGAGCATCTTGTGAAGCAGACGACGGAGGGCGCGGTGGTGGTCGTAATTTAACATCAGTTGGCTGACGCTTGGGCGGCAATGGAGGAGGTTCTATCGGAGCAGGTCGAGGAGGTGGGAAAGGTGCCTCTTCGTAAGCTCGTTCCAAATCATCATTAGGGAACGGACGACATTCTCCTTCAGGAGAAGAAAACTGCTCATCAGATCCATACTTGCGGCCGTATCTGTCTTGGTTGTCTTTGTAGTCTCGCTCATCATACCCAAGGTCAAAGTTTTGATCATGGCTGAACTTGCGACCGTAACGCTGCGGTTGCCGTAGAGGAAGAGTAGCTGAGCTCGCGCTCAAATGTTTAGTTAAACTCCCTCGAGGCCGAGGTCTGGGACTCGTACCTCCAACGCTGGTGATACCTTCTCGAGACTGGTACTGGAGGCTGGACTCGGATTGCTGGTCACTCCAACCACCTAGGCCCCGTAAAGAATCAAACCCATCGTGTGCTGCCCGAGAGGCATCCATCTGTTGGGTATTTTTCTGCCTGGGAGCATCCCAATCTCCCTCCACGCTTTCCTGATGCAAGAATTTATGGCTGCGCGGCAAGGTTTTGGGACTCAAGGCTTCAGTAGAACATTGCAAGCTTTGTTTAACCAAGTGCTTTTGAGTCTGCTGAGGACTCTGCTCAGACGAGGCAGTTGCTTGTAGCTGCTCCTGCTGTTGGTGGGATGAGTGAGGAGGGGAAAACGAAGGGGGAGAGTCACGGAACGATTCAGGAGGCAAAGCAACGGTGAGAGCACCTACAGGCATTTGCGGTGCAGGCTCGTCAGGCATGCTACTGGATGACATCTCAGATCTCTGACTCCGAGGACTCTCACCTGCGAAACGATTGAAGTCAGCAAAACCCGACACCGGAGTCTCGAACTGTTGTTGTTGCGGGTGCTGCAAATCTCCCGAATGATGTTGGCGATCACGGTAATCCTCATATGAATCCAGAGGCGGACTGAATGATTCACTGAACGAATGCGAGGCAATCGCTGCCATGTGCATTGGGGTCGTGGACGTGGTGGAAGATGGCAAATGTGAAGCAAGGGCTTCGGTGGATGTGTAAGGAATCCCAGAAGACGAATAGAGAGACGATGAGGCTACAAGAACAGAAACTTCTGTTGGAATGACGCCCGTCTGAGTCCGTGGGGACCCAGGGTGAGAATCTTCACCGTCTCCTAGCTCTCGCAGTAATCGCTTGGTCTGCTTACGCACGTCGTTGAAAAAGTCTTTTTTATCAATAAAAGGTTTACTTTTCCCAGTGCCCAGAGGATCTAAGTCGACGAAAACATCGTAATTGGACCCATGCTGCCTCTCTGCCTCGCTTGCGACGTTACTTCCAGTCAAGTCGTTGAGAGGCCACCCATCTTCGAAACCTGGTCTGGCATCGACAGCTTCATGCGACATTGTCATTCTACAGTTAGCGAAATTGCCCCCATTGCCACTTTTGTTGAAATCGTTCAAGCTCTCGTCACTGGCGGGACGGACTTCTTTAAAAACAGCGTATCGATCTTCAGAAACGTCGTGAGGAGGAACGCTCTGGGCGCCCGCTCGAGTCATGTTGCTAAAATCAACAGGAAATTTTGTAGCGAACTCCAAGTGCTCGGAATCAGACCCCCCGACAGAGTGTTGCTGTTGACGTTGCTGCGCGTGCTGCCTGGAGTGTGAGCTATCATGTCGTGTCCTGCCGGACAGAGGTGGAGGAGCCAGAGTCGGAGGGATGTTTGAAATGCTAACGTTGCTTCCTACTGAGGAAGTAGAAGGTAGGCGGTTCTTGCTGGAGGGTAGAGTAGACGACCCGCAGATTACGCCTCCTTTGCCCCCGCTACTATTAGCCGAGCTAGGCAGGCTCACGGGACGAAAAGAGTCTCCGAAAGGGTCAAAAGGCTTCTCTTCCTGCAAGACAAACATGAATTACTTCCACTGACGACGGGGTTGTGAAAGTATGCCGTGATCTGCATATGGTAACAGTTCGCAGACTGTTAGATGAGAGCGGATTTCGATAGTGAGCTCAAATAGAGGTAAGCATATTTAACTTGTATCTTCGACCTACGAGGCTAAAAAAAATATTCTTCATCAAGAGGAAAGGCAGAAATCATTAATAAAAACTGATCAAAAGACGAACTACTTATCAATGAATTTCAAAGGAACGTCAAATATTAGGATTATTCATTACCTTCAAATGAATGTCAATTCTTCCTTCAAACCCTGATTGAAGTAATGTTAATTATTAGGAATGATTATTCTTAATATTTGATATTCCTCTGAAGCTCATAATCGGATTATTATGAGCTGTTTTTCCAGGAAATATAATTGTACTAAAAACGCTGATATATAATAAACTCTACACCGTTTTCTGAATGTAATGATTGTATTTAGGTAAGTTTCAATCAGTAAGAAGCCATGGCATCCTTACAAAGTACACAGGCGTCTCGTTAGACTCCATTTAACAGATCCTACTATGTCCAAGGAAGGACAAACTAAATAGGATTTCATAACTTTCATTACTACACGAGCGACTGAGCTGCGTTGTACAGTATCTGCATGCCGTATCATCACAAGGATTTCAAAGATACGCACTCTACTGAAAACACTGCCTTAATTGATGAGGTTCTTCTAGTAAGAGATCGAGTTGTAAAATTACAGTGAGGAGACTTCCTGTATACAGCAGAAAGTAGCAGGAATAAAGTAAAAGATGAAAATAAGGAATGAGTCACAGTTGTGGCCAGATTGTCATTTTGGATACATCGCGAGAGTGAATCTTATAGTAATGGTGAAGTTACATAGCTCACGGTTTGACTGGAAGTGTGCATTTTAGCTCTTTGGATCACAAAACTTGGATACTATTGGGAAATAAATTTTAAGGAAACAGTTATTAATATCCTAAAATATATTTTTGGATTATGTGTCATTTTCTGTTTATGCAAATATGTGTCATTTTCTGTTTATGCAAATGTTTTTCATCTTCAGTACCAAAATTTGACGCTACCTAGCGAGGTTTATTGAACAATGAAATAAATTTGAATGCCAAGAGTTCTATGCTCTCAAGCAATATTTGATGAATAAAACTTAAAACGTCATCAATCAGCAATTGAATTACACTATGAAAAGACATTTTCGTTCGGTTTCATGAAATTTTGTATATAAAAATCTGAAATTAATGTCACTTTGTATAAACTGATTCTTCGAGAGGAACGAAAAAGTAGTATTGAATAGTTCTTGTATCATTGAATACAGTTTCCCAAATGCTACCGATTACCGTCAGGAGGCAAAGGATTATTGCGTAGGCTTTTTACAATTAATTTAGTACTGGGGGGCTGACTATCAGAAATAGCTCATCTTAGTAGCAAAGTTTTATAACAATAGTCATTTGAAAAAATTAAGAGTATGTAAACATCTGAGTGAAATAGAGTAGTTCTCCAGAGTTGTTAAGTAGAGAAACATTTGAAGAAGCTAACTTATAATTGCTCTAAGTCAGGTACTAAAACAAACTAGAAGCATAAATTGCAGTAGGTCCTAAAAGCTAGCAAGTGTTTCAAGGCAAGAGCTTCAAAAGGGCAGTATAAGAGAGCGAAATGAGTTTATACAAGAGGATAAACATTTTCAATCAAATAACTGAAGAATCTTCAGGGCAAAATGATACCGAGACAAAAATCAATAATATCGACGAGATCCTAGAAAAATTTTACTGAGAAAGGTTGTAGGAAAAATTTCGTTTGCATAAAAACTGAGGACAGTTATGGTGAAAGAATTGTAAAATTTAGTGAAACGTATATGGTACAGGTCGTTAGACATCAAAACCATCACCACCCGATAAAAAATGTAACAGTTCTTACTGAGGCGTCTCAAAGTAACTCATAAGAATGGATGAACAGATGGAGTGAGAAAACTACTAAGTGATGGAGGTTAAAAGTGAAAGTTAAAAAATGTGCCCCTCAGACCAAAAATGCAGGCCAAAAAGGCACTGCTACAGATGTGAAATGATCGGGCATTTTTTTAATAATGAGGAGTTAAAAGTGGGACAGAAAAACTGTACCCATTATGCAGCAAGGGTTAACCAACGACAGTTTCTGAGCCCTACTCCGCAATATTCAAGTCTTGGACATCAAAATTGTACAAATAAAATGAATTACTTATGATCAGTGATTAATGATTATTAGTTAGTTTAAAGCTCCCTATCCATACGGAGTGCAATCCAAAGAGAGCGAAGAGAAGAAGGCACTATTTAGTATGGACTGTTGAAAACGTGGAATCTATCCCTACACCGGATTTCCTGCGTATAAAATTAGCAAGTTGAGAAGGAAGAGGAACAAAAGACAAAGAAGAAATAGCGAAGACGGTATGATAATTGAAAGAAGTGAAGTGGGCACGAAAGATAGAAGTCCCGAAGGCCTATCTATAGCTGAGGTAATTCAACAGTGTTTCCCTTGGATCGCAAGTCCCCATAGCATAGGATAGACAAACCTAACTAACCTAACCCTACTGACTATGCTATGCCTTCTCAGGGGCTTATGAGAAGTGTTGGATTAATGCGCGTATATCTGATAAGAAACACATAGGCAAAAATCAATTTGTACAGTTATCAGGGGTGTACTTGTACAGAGGTGGAACTGAAGATATTTTGTGATGGCCTCACAGCCGAAAGGACCTGGGTTCGAGCCTCGTCTCANGCTGTAAGGCATTTAAAACCCAACGGTAAAACGTGTTGGAATAAATAAATACTTTTTTGTTGTTGCTACGGAAGTACGACCGCAAACTTGATGAAAAAAAGGAGCGCTATTATGTGAGTGAAGAGCAGAGTAGACAGCTCTCATACGCACGAAGTAGTTAGGTATACGCACGAAGTAGTTAAGTAAGATGAAATACGCAATGGAAACTCAAAACTGCGAAATTATAAAAGAAACAGCATTAGGAATAAACATTCCTAAACGTAAGCAAAATGCATGAGGTTAATGATAGAAAACCATTACTATTGCTACAAATCGTCACACAGAACAAAGTCTTCAATGACAACAAAGAGAACATGCCCTTATAAAAAAATGAATTAGCATGGATAATAATAGCAAAAATTCAAACTTGCACCAAACTTCATAAGATGGGTAACGAAAAAATGAATAAATCTACGATAAGTCACGCAACACGAGTGTTCGCTGAGGAAAGACACAAATCAAATCCGGGAGGGAAACCAGAGACAGTTCTGTAAACACCCAAAATTAAATAGATATTTGCTTTTTTTGAGGACAGCGCTTCTCAAATGAAAAGCAATAAGATGAAGTGCATGCAGACTAGGATGAAAAAAGAAGCAAAATCACGATAATAATTAACAGCTAGTAATTCATTCCGTAAGCAGGAGAGAGCAGGATAAATACGAATATCACGACGGGAAAGGAATGGGCGAGGGGATAACGCTATTGAGCAGGGTGCAGTGACTATGCACCTTTGGCCCTTGGGAGCTGGCTGTCGTAGAAGGAGCATCGGAGCCTGACGAGGAAGCTACGGCGGCTTGTCTATTAGAAATTTGGGATAGGCCGCGCTGCAGGTTAGAAAGTTCGCTTTGGAGGTCGAGTAGATCTGCGATAGCGCCTCCTGCACCGCAGGTCAGCGAGGCGCTGATGAAGTTGCTGCTGCCGTCCAAGCTTGAAAGGAACCCTGAATCCTGATGCCGCGTGCAAGGGAGGCAGAATTGTAACGCACAATAGCAGAAAATATATAGAAATGAACGCTCAACACCAGTTGAACTGAGGGCGAATGATGACAGGGAAAAAAAATCCGGGATGAAAAACAAAATCCGCGAGCGAAAGACAGTTGGATCAGAGAAAAAAAGGCTATCACAGAAAAACAGGGACGTTGAAAGAGTAAGACACATCGTAGAAGAACGACATTACGAGAGTTTTACAAAACATGGTACAAAGGAAGGTGAATGATATAAGCAAGATACTGAACGAGAAAATCGAAAGAAATTGGATGTGCACTGTACAATATGAAATTAACGAGGTAATGGACGACCGAACAATTAGATAAAATAAGAGAAATAGAGCATAAGGTGAATAGGAAAGAAGAAAATTTTAAAAGCTATAGAGACGTAAAACATAAGACGAGTAGACGATGAATAGAAAGAGCAACGATGACGACATCAATGAAAAGAAAACCAAAAATACCAATATTCGATGGCAAACGACATTATTAGAAAAAACATGACAAAAAGCAGCGAAGAAAGAAACCTCGTAACCAGCTCGACATTGCTTTCGTCTAATCCTTAGAGTGGAAACCGTGCTTCTCGGAACACAGCCCGGACAGCCACATCAAAACACCGGCTCGAGAGAAACTTCAGGTACTATGAAATCGGTCTTATCGGAGCTCACTCTGCGAGGCCCCAAATGAATAATGACAAAAAGAGAATATGAACAGAAAGCGAATAATTAATTACACCATTTCACATCCTCGGTATCCTTATTTTTGCACAACAAAAGCAAACTGCGCAGCAAAGCTTCGTTTCACTCAAGCAGCACGATAAGAGTCACGAGTTAATGAATTGACACCGTCTGCAAACACCTGAACGTACGGATCTTACACGGTCATGCGAGAAGGAAACAATAAGAAACAATAAGAAACAAAAAGGCAGGTCGCTCCTCCGGCGAGAAAGAAGGAGCCGAGTAAATGAAATAACACCGTCTACTTAAACAGTAATATGCAAATCCATGAGTGACTGATTACCCGAGACCTTGCCAATAATGCGTCAACACATAAATGACGAGACAAGACATGAAAAATGCACCCACCCATAAACCAAAAACTGAGGTTATGCAATAGTGGGCCAACCCATGAATGTGTAGATAAAATATATTAACACGGCCGGGATTGCCGATGCGTTAGGGTCACAGTGCCGGTGACAGGTAAAAATCTTTTACTTATAAAGTCAATGTGTTATATCATAGAGTTCGTTGATTTGAAACGGAAATATGATTAAAAATGATTTTTTTATAAGCGTGTACTATATATGTACACATCGGGTTTTTGGAAAATTACGCATGTGCACATATGGCGCATATCACGACGACCGCGTTAATGCACAAGCCTACTTAAAAATCACAATAAAAGCATGTAAAAACATGCCAGTTTCATGTTTTAATTTTTGTCACTCCGGAGTTTTCGAGCTGTACTTTACTCATTTTTAGTCCACATTGTAGAAGGCAAGATATGTTGTACATAAGTAATCACATAACTACGCTATGGGCTAGTATGAATAGAAAGTTGTACAAGATATACAGCTTTACGGTCCGAGCTCCAATGTTCAATGGCCCAGAAGTATCCCAGCTGTTCAATATGGCCTTTCGGTAATGAACTAAAATACTTTCTGATAACTTAAGATCATAAACATTACACTTGGCCTAAATTTGAAACTATCTTGACGTATCAGATGGTTGCAAGTATTTGAATGATCCCTAATATTACTCTGAAACGGGTTTGTTATGGGTCGGTTCGTACGGGCAAACACACCCCACTAACTTCAAATCCATTCTAGTCCCTTGTATAGTCATGTGATTACGCACGTACAGCATATCTTATATTTTCCAAAGTATACTGAAGATGAGCCAAGTATTGCTCGACAGCTCTAGAATAACAAAAATTGAACTTACAACTGGTTTTTACCTGTATTCATTTTGTGATTTTTAATCGCATTGAAATTCCCCCCGAAATAGATCCATGCGCAATGCTATTAAACTTTCAATTCGCGTCCCTAATTCTGCAATTTGCAGCTAGGAAGAGAATCCATCAATAAACCTGCTAATGCAGACAGGCGTCACTTACCCCAACGGACACAGACAGAAAACACTGCAACGTACGCGTACACAGCAAGTGAAGACGAAGATTGGTAAATCACACTTGAAGTAATAAAAGATGAGGGAAAGAAGAAATACACAAAAAGAGATGAAGGGGTCATTGCAAAGTGTACGTTGTGTGCGTTGAATAGTTTAATCTTTCGTACAATTCTTCAATAATAATCAAATAATCTATAGGGTAATGATAATCATTTCATAGCCCTATGTGGGGCAGCATGGGGCAAAGGGATGGCAAAGGTACATAAAGAACCTTTCGTTCATCAATAGCGGCCAATAAGGCTCGAGCACATGAGAACACCCTATAACCTCCTTCGAAATACTAACCATCATTATGCTAGGTAAACGTTTTGATATATTTTGAAACATTACTCTTTAGGAAGTACGAAAAAATCTCTTCCTCTGAGACGCAGTTACCTTAGTTAAAATCCTAGGAAGGAGAGAGAACTAGCAAAACAGAAGATAATGTCTGCGAGTAAAAATGTCCGATGTACCTGTGACCATGACGATCATGACGTGAAATCACAGTCTGTGTTAAAAAAAATTATATAGCTGTTAAACTGATTTTTTTGGAAAAGCTTGTGCATCTCAGCCTGGGTAACGCTGGTGTACCGCTTCTTGGGAACGTAGGCTTTTAATCTTCCTTTTCTCAGGAAAGCACTCCGCCTAAAATGGAACCCGAGGCCTCCTGAACGCGAAGCAAATACGCTACCACTTGCACTCACACCTTCACAACAAACTCCACTGACACTCGCTACAACGCCATGACTCTCACCTCTCGGCTGGTATCTTCTGTACAACGTTAAAACATTAAGAAAGTGAATGTAAGGGGAGAATGAGGAGGTAGCAAAATCATCCTTAGAGAACGTACTTTAAAATCTGCATCGTCTCGGCCTTCTTCTAGCTGCGAACGGGCCTTCTCGATCTCCTTTTTCTTCATCTCAAACACCACCTGTAGGGATCACAAATGTTAAAAATTTGTAAAAATTAGCGCTTCAGTATTGGACAGCTTCCTAAAAACTCTTTTTCGGCGGCGCCTTCACTTTCATTTATCACAACAAAAGACGAATATGCAACACCTACAATGGCGTGGTGACGTAGCTGGATTACATAAACCCTCAGAAGCTGTTCTAATGTCAACGTATTGCACTCAAATCGCGCTAAATTTGAAAATAAAGTGTTTCTAGTTTTTTTTTTCAATTCATTCGTTACTCGAATGTAGTAATTCAGCTTCTCAACTTCTAATAGCCCTTGAGGGCCAGTATGAGTTGCGTAAATATTATTACCACAAACTATTTTCAGAAGGTAAAATAGCGTGGTGCGTCAGTTACGGAACAGACAACGGCACTGGTTACACGTCTCCCACCAAGTGACGATGCACTCTTCCCTTTAATTACATCTTTAAAAACAACCCTGATGAAGCAGGAAAACTTACAATTATCTTTGCATTGAGATCATAATAATTTTAAATCCCTGGATAGCTACACCCACCAGGCAATAAAATATTTTTTTTAGTATTATCCCAACGTAAAAAAGCACTACGCTTATAGAGCGCCATAAACGAAACCACAAAATTTAGTGTAGACCTGTGCGAGTATATAATACTTGCCCCTTAGGACGTTCCTCATACACGCAGTACTTACAAACAGAACTGCCGTGCCAGAGTTACAAGTAAAGAGATCTGTTCCTCCGACAGCAAGCGACCAGCTCTGGTTTAACAGATCAGAACTTGAACTTGCAATTGGTGGCCAATGGATAGTCGATGATCTATGGTAGGCAGAGCAAAAAACCCACTGAAGTTAAACAGAGCTAACGATAAATACCTGAAAGAGGTCGCGCATGGCAATCACTACTTGACTGGCAGTTTTTTCGGTCTTGATGCCGAAAAATTTGTGACCAGCGTCAGGGGAGCCAAAAATGTAGCCAAATGCGCGCGAGTCCGTCATGTCCTGAGCGATGAATGAGATCTTGTGCACCGGGTGGTGGTACAGGCAGTCCTGGCACACGTGGGAGACACGAACCAAATATTAGGCATGTGTAGTAAGTAACATTCAACTGGACACGTTCGACTGCAGTGTTTGTTGCCACAAAAGGTTAATACCGCAAGGCTTTAGGACTGACACTTAGTAACGTAGTTCAGAATTAAGAGCTCAAGTACCGGAAAAAGTGAGACGTTTTCTCTTCCTTGAATAAATTTTATGAAATCGCCCCTCATGAACAACGGGGAAATACAAGTCTACAGTGCCAGAATGGATGGATATCTTCAGAAAAATTAATACGGCCGCAATAAAGTAGTTGCATAGGGTGTGGCAAAACTTAGCGTGAATGGTTACGTACTTTTGACATAACTAAGTAAACTTTACAGGCTGTGAATGGCATACAATTTTGCCGAAATACGGTGCATAGAGTACTGGGATACAGGTAACCTGGCGGATGAAGGATGTTTTATCTACAGTATTATTTTACGACACAAAAACTGCTGATATTTTCATAGATGCGCCGACTCTTTTATAAATAATTATTGATGCCCTATTGATTAATGAACTAATGCTTAACTTCGTTTTTATAAAAGATAGCGTAACTCAAAAATTACAATGTCACTGTCATAGGAGGCAGCGCGTTATGTATAGAAGGTACAACACTTGACTTCGCTAATATAAGCTGCACTAGCCGTCGATACACGTATAACCTAGCTTATTGAACGATCATTTTCAAAATTGTCAATAGTAAATGATGCATAATAAATGCTATTTCCCTAGTTGGTAAAAAAACCACTTACTACACTAATTGTCATTTTATGACCTGTGATAATATTCTTTCTTGAATAATTTCTAACTCTCGGTAAAACGTGTGCATTGAAAATTTCATTTCAAATTCACAGCAAAAGGCCAGGTTGGATGCCACAACACAACATCATTACCGCAAGACGGTGCCACACTACCAACACTGCACGACGCCTCATACACTTGAGTGCAGCAGTCACTGAGCTTCAGAGCTTCCGTATGAACAAGAGTTCCATTAAATTTCACTTACTAGTTGAGCATGTGACGAGACTAAGCTACTAGCGAGAAGAGTACAAGTGAGAGCAGGAACTGGGCATCACTCACTCCTGTGCGGTCATCCCTCAGCCTGATGCCGTCCATGGCGACCGTGACGGCGATGCGCTGCTTATGTTCCCCCGCTGCACGCACCGCTCCTTTCAGCTCCGCAAGCGCTTCCTGAGGGGGAGTGCTACTGTGAGGCAGGTTTGGTGCCACGGGAAGCCGCGAGTACAGCATCCGACACGCGTCACAACACTTACAGCTGCCATCTTGGTTACCCTAACTCCTCGCTGCTTACACTACGCAGAATAACTACATTATGGTTGTTGCTCTTCAAAACTTACACCAAATACACAATGTAGGACGGTAATTTCGCATCGTTGTGGGTTATAACGTGTTTTTCCTTGTGGTAGTTCACTGGTATAATATAACGGTTGAGTTACAGCTGCTGTGCCACAGTATCTGACTGCGCATGGTATTGTGTAGAGCGGGGTTATTTGCACTATAGTTTAGACTAAAGAACACTTCACACTTGAGTCTATCGTACAACTAACTATGTTGAACACAACACTATGTACAGTCAGTAACAGTGGCACAGCAGAAGTAATTCAACGGTTACTTGCCATCACGTGTCCCTCTCAACACAAACAAGTGGGTGACCGACAGCATTTCGTACAGCATCATCTGCAAGTACCATAAAACAACACTTCTCTTGTACTATGCACAGTACCAACTAGGAAACGGTGTCAAAACCTGATGTAACGTAACAACGCAACACTTCTGTTACGCTACATGGCGTGAGACACCAACATTCACAGCACATCACAATGCCTGATGCTGTCTCACACCACCACACGAGCACAAAGTCTCACCTGGCACATTCTGTCGCCTCGCGCCGCCTCCACCTCCAGCACGCCGATCAGCTTGCCCTTGAAGCTCACTCCGTCGACGAAGCGCGAGGGTTCCGTCGGGCCGTACCCCAGTGTACGATCTGCGGCAAACGTGAGCACGTTTAAAGAGGGCAAGCATCACACAGTACTGGTGACCTCATAAAGAACGGAAAAGGTGAAATTATAAAGGAGAATTTAGCAGCTCTAAAAGCCGCAATTCAATTGCACTCTCACAGTTAACGCGAGGTTTCTGGTTTCTTTGCGTAAGCAGTGGATTAGCAGTAGCAAGGATGTAAAGAAGCAAGAAGAAGAAAAGATAAAGAATCATCAGTGAAGAAGTCACGAAAACAAAAAGAAGCCAAGTGGGCATGAAAGATAGAATTCCTGAAGGCCTAGCTAAGCTAAAGTAACCTAATAGTGTACCCCGGGGACGCGAGTCCCCATATAAGACAGACAAACCTCTCTACCTTCACGCTTAAGGCCTATAATACGTCCCCTAAAGGGTGAAGCAGCGACTCGGATATGTGCGGTACTCAATGACCAGTGTAAGATCACAGGATTTCGGTTCTACTTTATGCCTAAATGTTTGTAAAACACGTGGATATGGTAGACAATGATTTATAAATTAAATTTAAATGCGTATGCGTTTGTTAAAATTTCTGAATTGATAAATTTACCCATCCATACAAAACAGGATAAACACCAATGTCGAATGAATTATCGAGCAAGAAGATCTTCACAGTTCGTTTTTTTCCTTTAGCAGGCATCTACAATACCAATCTAGGAAGCACGTTTTTAGATTCAGATGTCGAGAGTGACAAGATACAGGCGTTGAGATAAATATAAACCTCATGCAGGTGGAGGAGACTGGCAGACTTGTCATCAGAACAAAAACGCTCCATGCCCGAACAAAATACATATACTTCGCATAATCAATTTGAAACGGTCAACAAAAAATAAAGATTTCTTTCAAAGAACGAAGATCAACTGAAATTTGATCTATGAAACAAGTAAAACTTCACCCAAAGCTGATACCACTCTATGCAACAGCCGACTTAAGACACTTCACGTATGATAGAAATAGATTGAAAAGAAGTCGAACAAATTCCTAACTATCCCACGCAACACACAGTCTAACGGATGTTGTGGGTTATTAGTTCAAGCACGTCAATCAGAGAAACGCTGCTCCTTTCAAACGCATCAACGAGAATAGACACAATCAGTAAACCTACATGACCTCAAATATTCAATACCCCACTCAACAATCTGGTACTCGTCTGGTCCACTCGCATGCTACGGAATTTCAAAATAAATTCCCCACGAGTAATGTAGGTACATTTGGCACACTACCACAACCAATAAGAAATGACAATTACGAATTAAGCATAAATTGAGGCACTACTTGCGGGGCCCCAATAAGCTACGAGGGGTCTAGAGCAAAGAACTTCATTAAGTCGTAAAACCAAATTAGTGGCCCGAGCGTCCAAGGTACACAGACTCTGGAGGACAGGTTGGCACAGCGAGGAGCGGCATCTCTGCGAGGTTTGTCTTGAGACCATCTTTACCGCAGATCGATCGTGAAATTATATTGAAACTTGGAAATCTTGGCGATTTTCTTTTCATTATAAAAAGGCACGAGAGAGGTGGTTTAGGCGAAAGAGTTTTTCTAAGAGAACAATTGAGGTGGTTTAGATCTTTATCCCTACGTGCTATATAACTGAGTTTAAGAATTGTCTTGGAGTATTAATAACAAAATGTATGTACACTACACTTTTATAAAAGTTTTGTTTTTTGTAGGCGCGTAAACAAATCACGCAAAGGACGGGTACGCTGTATACAATGCAATTACGGGTTTCTTTTAAAATCGTGCGAAACACGAAAAACCGAAGTGTTATTTGGAATCTGAAATCGATATTTCTTAGAAAGGAAATGCATCTCTGTTATAAAGTGCCTTAGGAAAACATATTCAAGCACAGATAGTGAACATGATAACTTTGCAGACCCGAAAAAACATCAGAATTCAAAACTGGAAGTAACCCAATCAACAGTGAAGAACTTGTGCAAGAAGCACTCATCACACAGCTTAAATGTTCAATTTCCGGCACATTATCATGGACTTAGAAAGTACTAAACTATCACTGGGATCTTAATAAACTCGAAAAATATTTTTTTGCTCATCTTAGAGCATATTACATTAAACATATTATACCACGATAACACAGCAAAATTTTCTTTGAAAGCGGAACATTATTTAACGATGCAAAGGTTCATACAGAATGTAAATCTCATAGTGGCCCTGTCCCTTCTCCACAGAATAGGTTCAAAAATAATTGGTTTAAGGCCTCCTAGCCACAGCAAAAGCGACCTTCAAGACAATGAAAAGAAGGGACCATTTGGCACGGAGTGAAGGAAACGTGGAATCTATGCCCACATGTCCACATCAGATTCCTTGCGCATAAAAACAGCAAGTTAAGAAGGAAGAGGAAGAAAAGACCAATAATAATCAGCGAAGAAAGCATGAAGATTGAAAGAAGCAAAGTGGGCACGAAAGATAGAAGTCCCGAAGGCCTGTCTTTCGCATGGTGGCAGGTGCATTGTGGGAACCGTAAACTACCTTTATTTATATCGCTTTAGTATTTATGAACTATAGTAAAATAGAAGGCTGCACGTGCTACACTTTGTAAAGACGTAGAGCCCGTCACCTCTAATGTATTCAGAATAAATTTCCATGTGTTAGCAAATATTATGCTGTAAAAAAGGGCGAGTCTTCGAGACTAGACATCATTTTGCACAACCGACCTCAAGATGAACATTAAAAAACGTATGCTATGCTATTGAGGTGAGAACAGTGAATGATGCAAGGTTAGAAATCTAAGTCGGGTGTCGTGTTTTTGATGGACATACTCAATAGGTACGAGTAAATGTTTGAACTCGTGCATTCACGCTGGCATGCAGACCCATAGCTGTGCAGCTCAACTAGAAGGTTTGAATTCGAGTAGCAACTCAAGGAAGAAAAGTACTCCAGCTTTACTTTGCAGCAAAAGTGAATTGGTTCAAATTTTGAAGTAGACACGAGTACATAAGCCATTTGCTCTAATAAAGAACTTCCGAGTACCAAGTGTCTCAGCCTTTGTTTTTGATCATAGCTGTCATTACAAGTGTACTTCATAACGCTCTGGTTTCATACCAAGCCCTACTTTTAACCTCATTCTACGCCAGATTCGAGTCTCACCAGTCAAAATACTTGCTCTGCCAAGGAAATATCATCGCAGAAGGGATAAGCAAGGAGCATTGTGTCATAACTGGAAAAATGTTGAAAACATGTATCACGCGAAGAAATTCGAACGGAAAATAAAATCACAGAAGGAAACGAGAAATTATAAGGAAACAAGAAATAATACAAGAAAGGCAAAGGTACGTGAAAGTTGACAAAACTGAATTATAATCGAGGTATGATGACAATTTTGAAGAAAAGAGATGAGATAGAAAACATGGAAGGGAGCAAAAAGATACCGGAAATAGAGGAATGGGAATAATTGTAGTGGATGAGAAGCGAGATGCAACGGGTCAGCACGGTCGACATGAGTAATTACAATGCCGTTTTCGTTGATCAACCATCCTTTTCGGTTGCTCATAGTGCCTAGCTTCGCAGAACAGAAACAAAAACATCCTAAATTCAAAAACTTCAGAACAGATTTCTCCTGCAACTGTAAACATTTCCGTTGAACTACAAGACTACATTTCTATGAGAAAATTTTCGTTACAGAGCATCGCCTTAGCTGGGACACACAGCTAGGGAACGATACGCGTTTCGTGACTTGACCCTGGGTTTCACTTACGGAAGGGATTACGACGTTTGGCGCTGAAAGTTTCGTACCCTGACGAGTCTGCAGCAAACGGCATGTCGGAGGCAGTGGGTGGCTGGTCTGGAGTTCACAAAGAGACCATCGCTACCTCAGCAACTGCTGTCGCTCGCTATGCGCCGCTGTCGTCGTGCACTGCATGTCCACACCACTCTAGACTTCCTCACTGCTACGCTTTCGTTCGCTCCTCAATGAAGTAGCTTTTCCCCCTTCCACCTCAGCTTTTAAACGAGCTTACACAGTTCAAAGACGTTTCAGGTCCACGTACGAACATCGCTTGTTCTTGTGGTTATCTCGAGTTTATTTGTGCGTACTACAGGGGGAAAACTTTCGGTGTGAATTGATCGGAATACCTAGAACGTACTAGAAAAATGTACGTACATTTCTACAACAAGACGAGTTGAAGATACGTACCTCAAAGTAAAACAATGCATCAATTAAAAAACCTAGCTGTCGAAGACCATAGGTTTTTCCCGTTAACAGAGCTGCACAATACAAACAGCTTAATCGTTTCAATAAGGCACAGCATATCCGATGTTGTTATTCCTATTCTCCGATAATGAAATCGAGTGCATTTTTAACGAAATAGAAGCTGACAAATCAAACGCAACAAAGATCGACTTCCTGCTAGTTAAGAGCCTGGTTACGTTCACATTGAAGAGGTTACTCTTCCACTCGCGGAATACAGACACGCGCTCATGTGATGCAGGTGACAACTGCCCAAATTATACTCCACTCACGAAATAAAGCATGAGCTTTAATCGCAGGTGTGCTGCAAGGTAAGAGTAGGCCAGACTAGCTGGAGCAGATGACATAAACATCAGCTTGTCTAGCTCATATTAATACATGCACAGCAGCCCGAGACTCAAAAAAGTGTTCCAACCAGATAAGTTTGGTCTCACGAGGAAACACTGGCAAGCATACAAATGACACCAGAAAAGTTAAACGTCAAAATAAGAGAAACTGGCTACCGCGGAACACGAATTCAATATTGTTTACGGGAATACCGCAGAGCATGGCGACGCTTCCTCTGAGCAGTCACCACGAAATGTGAACTCCAAGTTCATCAGTAGTATAAGTAGGTTGAAGGGAGAGGGGCACAAAGCATGAACATTTTCATACTGGAAAGAAATTTTACGTGGTTCAGTCTAGACTCAATTGAGCTATTTCGTACACAAACAAGACCATTGAGATTTACTCCTAGTAGCAGTACCGAATCATACTAAACTATACTTTATCCAATAATCTGATTTTTTTATTTGTTGTGCCTCACCTTTTATCTTTCCACAACTCTGGCACACTGCTCAGTGCTGTGCTTCAACAAATAAAGATCAGTTCATATTCACCTTTATAGACCCAACCCTCACTCTACCCCTTATCTACCCTTACACATTTCATCTTCACCCACCCAAGAGGGATGTCTTGAGTGACATAAGAAAAATCGCGGGTTACTCCCTAATTCATAGCGCTACGTTCGATTCATGGAAGAAAATAGATAGACACCCATTCTACGTAGCATGAACATTTCTTTGTGCGAAATTTCGTTTTAACACAAATAAACCGCGCTTAAAGAACACAACCAAGAAGGAACAGAACATAAACACCGGCTAGCAGGTACAGGGACCAGAAAACAACGGCGAGATCGGGAACGTTAAACATTAAATTTTAAAAACAATCATGATTTATAATTTTTATTTTTGTCATCATTATTACTATAATTTAGCAGGTCAGGAATCCCACACACCGATAGAGGTGCACCTAGTCACAATAAGTTGAAATACAATCCCCACACACGCACCCTCCCAGGGACCCTAGTCCTACACGGCACACTCTCACACAGTGAGGCCGAGTTGGTTAGGAGCGTCTCGTCACATGTGAGCCGACGAGGACAGACTATAGCCTGCTACTCCGAGTAGAGACCAATGGAGGCCGTATACTCGAAGACCACTCAAGTCCCTCGGGTACCTCTACAAGAACACTTTCTTTTAGGATTTGAGTGGATTTCGATAGCATAAATAACGTATTTTTCCTTTGCCCTAGCCTAAACGTACTCTTAGGCTTGAGGCTTTAAACATGCAATCACAAGCACAAGCGCTTGCGGCAAATTGTCACTTGGCTACGGACACCCCTAGGGCACATCGCACGTCGCGCCGGGCGTTGACGCAAAACTCGGCCGACGTTGGAAAAGTGCACCAACTTGGAAATGATTCAGGAAGTTGGCGGGGTGCATGGGACAGGATGAGAAGCAGCACGACAGCACTGCACAGCACGCACAGCCTGTACAGCACAACTGATCGCTGGCCAGCCAACTGCTGAGCCGCACGAGAAGCAGGCTCTCTATTCCAGCTGCTCTTCTCTTCTTCATCTCATTGAGAGAGGGACGGGTGAAAGACGAGAGCATTGCCTCTTGAAAAGAGAAACTCGAATCACCGCAGCAGGGTTTACCTTTCAACAATGCCATCTTGAAACTCAAGAGCAAGCTACAACGAGGTGTGTCCAAAGAAACTGTTCTTCAAGCAAGAGTACGCCAGAAAAATAACTTTTCAAAGGTTCGGTAGCCAAACGATAGAAATACGGCAAATCGATCAAAAAACCCATATTTATTTCAAGTTTAACAAATGATTAACTAGGAAGCATTTAATTCGAGCGAAATTTTCACGTTGGTTTTGCCGGGCATTGTAAGATTAACGAACAACAAGGGCAGGACAGTGGGACAGAACACAAGAATTTGCCTGGAACCGAGTTACTGAACGCTCTCGTATCGATCGCTGGACGCTACTGGAGCTTCCCTCACCCCTCTCTCCTCCGGAGCTCTGCTACCCTCCTACAGCTCTAGCTCTCTTTGGCCTCACCCACCCTCGCGCTGTGTATAGTTTTCCACCCTCACTCTACCCCTTATCTACCCTTACACACTTCATCTTCACCCACCTAAGAGGAATGAACACTCCACCATACTTCCTCAACGTACTCCGTCCCACCCACACATAATCTGCC
>VOMN01079362.1:0-10729 GCA_014899125.1 Orchestia grillus
GCATCACAAGTCAGCATCACAAGTCAGCATCACAAGTCGGCATTACAAGTCAGCGATCGCACCGGCCTAAGTGGCAACAATGATGGTGAGAATAAAAGTTCACGGCGGAAATTCATTTTGAAATAAATGTACTCCGATCAAAAGAGTAAAAAATAGTATTTCTCTATGGGGTATTTCGAAAATGCAGGAAAATTTTGGGAAGAAGTGGAGAAATTTAGAATCTTGTTCTCGCCGCATTTATTTCAAATTAGAAATTTTGCTTCACTTGCAGCTAAAAGCAAGTGTTTAATTTAATTAGTTTTAGCTAGAAAATGTATCAATTAGACGATAAAATAGACCAGTTAATCAGTAGTCGCTGAGAACTACACACAGCCAAGCTTCCATGTAATGGTAATTAAAATAACGAGGACTTCTATTAACGCATTGAATGAAACTTTTCCTCTTTAGGGTCTGTTATTTATATCATCAGGTAATAACACGACCTGAAGTACTCGAACAGGTAACCGATGGCTGTACAGAACCGAGAGAAGCGAACTTGAAAAATTGGTACCATGACATCCACTTGGATGAATATTTAAGGTAAATGCTTAATAATATGTATATAAAATGAAATCATGCGAAAATAGTATTCTTCTTGAATTAGAAATCTAATTGGGATTCATAATAAAACAGTACTGAGTACAGGTCTAACCGTACAGGTACACCTTAATATAAACATGTCGTATCTGTTTTTGCAATTTTTCATTGATGTCAAAAATGTTTAATTTCGATTCGAAGCGAGCACAGCAGCATGACGGACACACCCACTACACCAAGAAACATCCAGCGTAATAAGAGAAAAACATCCAGTGTAACGAGACANCGGAAACATCCAGCGTAATGAGACGGAAACATCCAGCGTAATGAGACGGAAACATCCAGCGAACGGAAGCCTTGCTCTCTAATTTCACAGTTCCATTGATGTAGTTGTAGCTTTGTTAGAAAACGTCCACTAAATGGCAACTCTACGACAGTTCAAAGACGTAGGCGGAAGTAGACTGAGCTTTATAAGTACCATGAACCGAGAAAAAACAAAAAAGAGGACTCAAAAAATCTTATCGATTGATCAACGTTCATCACAGACCTAATAACAGAGCTTTAAAATGAGAGTGGATAAATTAATTTAGTTTTCACTTTAAGAACCCGACCCACCGCAGAATTGAATCTATTATCGTTCACTTGCCAGCACCGTAAATTTGAAAATAAATAAGCCATCCACAGCTGTTCGCAAATGGGTCACCACCCCAGCTGACACCATCACGCAGGCCACCCCAGCTGACACCATCACGCAGGCTACCCCAGCTGACACCATCTCCCAGGCCACCCCAGCTGACACCATCTCCCAGGCCACTCCAGCTGACACCATCTCGCTGACCACCCCAGCTGACACCATCTCCTATGCCTGCGTCTCAACAGTTGCTGCGTCGAGCCCGTCCATGTACGTGAAAAGGAGACCTAACTAACTGCTTGAGATAAGAGAACATGGCGGGCGCGCTGTAAATGACAGATCTTATTAAACATTCATGCCATAAAAGAGTGAAATCTTCTTGGCACAGACGGATACTTAGCGTAGCTGAGGAAACAAGCGCCGTGATGAGTTCCGGAAGCATCACCGTCATGGACTTGGAATTGTGCCATAACATTTTGTTGGCTTCTCAAGACTCGTCTTCATGGTGCCGTATCGCGTAAAAAACTACATAAAGAAATGCATAAAACTACGTAGAAAATTTCCCAAGAACCCTCGAGGGACTATCCGATAGCGCGGCCGTTAATAGGACTACGGACGACGTACGGCTGTAGGACGGCCTACAAGATCCCGCTGAAAGGCAGTCGTGATTTGAACACTTTAGTGCCTTGTTGCCTGGGCAGAGGCGTTAAGAAGAGCTCCTTCGCCCTAAGGCTTACAATATACCGCTCCGTATATTCTTCGTACAGCTCCTCTAATGATATTGAACTTCAAGGGGTTTCATAAAATTATCAAAAGTTTAATTTCATAAATGCTCTTCGTACGACGATAATTTTCTCAAACACTTTTTCATTAGCCCGTAATGAGTTTTAGATTTTTCACCGGAGTTAGTTCGTGTGACTGACAGCTACTAAAGAGCATTGAGGCTCTGGCTCTCAAAATTACTAGCTAATTTTTAGCGCCCAAAGCAATAAATTTCGATAAATTTCCTAAATGAGACCTTGAAATATTTTCGACATTAGAGCCAGATTTTCAAAGTTACCAGCTCTTTTAAACAAGCAAAAAGTTAATGAACACTCAATAATTGAATGAACTTGTAAGCCGCGACTCGGAAAGAAAATTTGAAAACAAATGAGCGCGAGCAAATGAGCGAGAGTGTCCAAAAATCTAATAGAAGTACACTCATTTAATATTTGAGCGATTTTTTTCTCTTTAACTTTTCAACGGTACAGAAATATTAACAGAATCGCACTAAGCTTAAAAATTTCTTCAGATCCAAAATGCGTCGCACGAGTACCGTTTCATCTGGCCGTTCACGAAATTTTACCTCTCCTTGCAGGTCATCGAACAAAAGCTTCATCTAAATCAAAGCTAATCGATAATGCAGTCTGGAATGACTTGCGGTAGCTGTTTTCTCTGAACACGGTGACATGTATTAACACTTGCCCCATCAAATAAAGTCCTTTCACTAGATAGCCCCAGCAAGCCACGGGATTTGTCCACGATGGAGGCTTAAGTTATAGGAATTAGGAATGCAGTCGTGAACTGACGCACCGAGTTAAGGCGACAATTCAGCTTTAATATAAAAGTTGATTCTCTCTCCGCGGTTTACTGACACATGCATTTCCAGTTGCTATGTGAAAAATTCTGCGTAGTGCCGGTCTCTTTTCTTTTAAATATGTGATGCATTATACGAGTGCTGCGGGAGTTAGAACGAGTACAGCAGAAGTTTATGCAAGCAAGGCAAAGGTTTGTGCAGATACGTTATCGCGAAACACAAATGAAGCAGGAGTAAAGAAGTATTTTAAAAACAGGTAGTAATTAGAACGAAGTAACTATCTAGTGAAGATATAGTTTTACACCAGATGTTGTATATCTACCACGATGTTGTCAACAAGCCGAGGTTCCATTAAAGTAGCAGGTCTATTTCGAATTTATTTCGAAACGATGTAAGCTGAGCACGAGTGGAAACCGAGTCCGACGGGCGTTGCCTCTGCGAAAATTTGTCAGAGAAATTTGACCGATTTTTAGAGCGGCGGAGAGAAGGGCTCTCGCGAGAGTTCTCGGTCTTTTAGCTGGCGAGAAAGAACTGAAGGCAAGTGTCACCGTCCATCATCAAACGAAAAGACGGCGTCCCTAATAATTTCCACGTCTTTTTTCTTGGCTTAGCGAAAATATTTCCAGTGCTGGAAGAAAATAGCATTACCGTCGTGTCAGAAGAGTTATTAACGGTGAATTTCCCATGCTGTTAGGCACAGATGAAACAATCCTGAGATGAAACACGATTTTTTTTCAGCTAAGAAAAACATCGAATTTCCAAGGTAAAGATAAGAAAATTGATTTGAGGGACTACGCCTAGAAGATTCTTTGACTGAGCCAAGACTGGAACCAGCGTACAGAAGAAGAGGCTTGACGTGCTTGGAAGAATTATCGGCAGTTTTAGCCGTAGCAGACAATCTCACCCCACGGAAATGAGACCAAAAATAAGAGTTTCGCCAAGGTGTTCAGGAAGCCGTGGAGGAAGGAGCGGTCCAAAGAGAGAAACTGAACTCTGAAAAGAACTAGTCGTTCCCGGACCGGCCTTGAGATCCTTATCAGGCGCATAATTTTCAGAATGACTTCTATTTTGAGATTGGTGTGCTGTGGCCTTAGCCTTCCTGGATGAAACTGTCCTCGGGAGCTCCTCTCAACGCAGAGAAACACACCAACGTTGTGTATGAGTGCGAGTTAAACTCCTTCCTTTCAAAGTAGTACAGTTTTATTTGAAATCAGGGACTTGCTGCATGAGAATTAAGGGCTCGCTGCCAAGTTGAATTTTGAAAGTGCTTTGCTCTTTGCACAATCTATGAAAACTTTCCGAGTTGACAATTGGGAGAAATCTGTAAGTGAAAAACATGCAATAATTAGTAGGTATTGTGAGAAAAGATTCGTCACTGATGAGTCAAGTTATCGAGCTTAAAATGACCTTATAGAATCTGGTAACGTCAGTGACACTTCAATCCCCTGTGATGGTTAACACATCCAGTTTTTATTCAAACATTCATCCCGACATACGAACGACAAACAAACAGAGACGAGCTTACTCAAGGAAATTTATCCAAGGCACCAGGGCTCAAGGCACTTCTCAGGGCACACTCATATTTGATGTTGGCTGGTGGTGACCAATCGTGGTGGCAGGGGGTGACCAATTGTGGTGGCAGGTGGTGACCAATTGTGGTGGCAGGTGGTGACCAATTGTGGTGGCAGGTGGTGACCAATTGTAGTGGCAGGTGGTGACCAATTGTAGAGGCAGGTGGTGACCGACTGGAGGAAACGAGGACCAATGTGACCTACAGCAACCGGTATCTCGGATCGCTGGAGCAGAGCAGAATTCCACAGAAGCGTACGACAAAACCAGAAGATTGTGCATAGGTGTGTTCGTCTCACTTTGAAAGTCTCGAAAAAAATATATTTAAGATGGAAGACATTTAGCATTAAAACATTCAATATCAAGACCTTCAATTTATAACCTTCAATATTGAAGCGATGCTTATTGTGTTTAGTAACAATGGGTAGGCAGTTTTGGTAGGTCCGTAATGGCCATTTCAAGATGGTGCCCCCGCATGGTGGTGCCCCCGCATGGTGGTGCCCCCGCACGGTNCACAATGGTGCCCCCGCACGGTGGTGCGCCTGTCCGGTTGTTGATTGTCAATCAGCATGACATCAAAAACTTTTATATAATTTCAAAAGGAGGAAGAGGGACAAATATGGTTAATTTATTGCTTTTGTTGGGTGACAAAAACTCATTCGAAACTAATTAGTTTCAATTCAAAACAAATTGACGTAAAAAGGGGAAACAAAATCCTCATTAACGAACACGCTGTTAAGTTTTTCTTGTTTTGCAGAATAGAGAATTTATGTATGTTGTACGGAAGCACATACCTGACCTGCTTTCATTGCACCCTCCTGTGTGCAACTTTACTACACAAGAAATCGCGAAAAATATCACAGCTGTGAAACTCTACGGTAAACACACTTGACATTTAACTATAAAATTCCGGTAAACTATATGGACAGTACTGGTAAACACGCGGAAAACTTATGGATACTTTAAAAAATTTAGACTATCTAAGCCTTGAAATAAAAATTTACAGCATATCCTATCGTACAGTTTCTATTTCTTGCTTCTACATCGATCTGCGTCCGAGTAAAATCTCGTTACGTTCGAACAGTTGGTTACGGATCACCGTGTACGAACAAAAGCATCGGAAAAAATTGCGAAACTCAAGATCGCTTTTTTCCTGAGGAGCCAAGTTTATGAGACTGGTCGTTAGGCAGAAATTACGGGTTAAAGTCGCTCATAGATTGGACACAGAAAAGACAAAAAATTTAATACATTTTTTATAGCAAACTAAAACTTTTGACAGTATCTGATTCGAGGTCCATGTTGGGCTGGTGATAGTGGGTAAACAGATGGATGAAAAAATAATTGTCATAACATGCGCAATATGTACGCAAGTGCTTGTTAATATTATGATTTTTTTCAAATAAGCCTATGAACAAAATAATTTTTCAAGAATTTTTGGGTGTTATGTTTTGGAAGTTATTCAAGAACATGTCCCATTCTGATGAAGTTGCATCGGTTAGAACATAATTCAACAGCCTGACGAGGGCTAAACAAGCTAACTTCGATTTTTAAAACCGATGCGATAATAATTCACTGGCGCAAGTATTCTCTTCTAACAAACATCTCGAACAATCAGAATAACCCTTGTTGGGCTTGACTGTAGAGGGGGAATTTCTTTATATTTCAATACTTCCCTCTCAATGGCAAGGAGTACGCTAGTACATTTCATGGAAAATATGGAATCTCGACGTAGACGCGTTAATGCTTTGTAGCTACTTTGAGAAGCGGCGACGCGTCTGACCAGCTCGCATGCAACTAAAAATACTCCATTTAGAATCGCATGGCTAACGCTGAAGCTCGGCGAGGAGATTCAATTCCAATCTTTTAAGTTTTAGAAGCTTTGATTGACGGTAAAAAGACAAGTGCACCAACTTTGCTATATCATTTTGGTGAGAGCGACTGCGAAGGACTGAGGTGCGTATAGATGAAGGCACGCGCACATCCCTATTGTTTCAGACGCTTTGTTAGTTGCAGCAAAGAGGGGAGGGAAGTTGCAATCAAGGGAGCGAGTGAGCAGTTCGACACTTCGTCATAGTTACTGCCTGTGATAAACTCGCTCCCTTCAAACATAAACTCGGCAAGCTTCCATTTAAACGGCGACGCCAGACTTCTGGCTGCAGAAATCCTGCTCCGAAGCGCAGCCAAGTCGAGCACACGCGGCGCTCCCACGGTATGAGGGTGACGGACTCGTCCAAATTTGCCTCACCAAGTCGAGGCCTCAGAATGGAACGCCCGGCTGCAGCGACCCTCCAGGTCAAGAGGCAAGGGTCGTCGTCGAAGGTCCGCGTAGAAATATAAAAAGGCGTCCAAATCAAGTGAAGTGCGAGGAGTTATTTGTTGATAAGAAGTTGTTTTCAGTAACAGGTAAATCGTGCAGGTTCATTTAGATTCTGAAAAATCTGAAAAATTCAGCAGCAAAGCAATTCATTGTTGAGGGTGCTGAATATTGCGTCCTTGAAATCCGGTTTTCAAATCAAATTTCTGTTTTGACCTGTTGCAATACAGATGTTAGCAAAGCTTTTAATAGTACGAGTAAATAAGTATTTGTAACACAATACAGAGTTAACGAAAAAAACATTTCACAGCTTTTGCAAGCTACAGTCATCCACATTCACGAACCATCAGCCAGAGAAACTGGTTGTCTGATCTAATCAGAAAGCCACTGGCGATTTCTATGACGCTTTGAAAAAAACCAGCAACAAAGCGGAACAAAGAGAGTTTTTGGCTCACTCATGTTTGATTTCAAAGGCGAGAGCGCATGCAGCGTCTGTAATTGTGTTGCTTCGCGCTCAAAAGAATAGCAGAAATAAAATTCTTCCACTCATTGAACATCAAAAACAAAGCAAGGAGCTGTAATTGGGAGCAGCGGGCGCATCAAACAAGAATAAAGCCCAGCCATGTGAGAGAGGAATAAGCGCGCTTCGCATTCTGCAAACCGCACTGTTATTCTCCTGGCGCATTATTATGCAAATAAAGCGAGCCACTGTGCCCAGCCGAGTGTTTATGCCAGGATTTTCTATGGGTTACCCGACCTTGTGGGTCTCGTAAGCTTTTGAAATGCTGCTCCAAAATGTTTCAGAAAATTCAGCTACAATGCAGAGAGATTGCATCGTTCTTTTGCTCCAAGTAAGTCCGTATGGAGTTGACCATAAGCTGGAGGAACGGCGGCCACCGCAGCCAGCTACAAAAGGTGGTCGGAACGAAGTGCGAGCTCAGTCAGGGCTTGTAAATCTAACGAAGTCTGCAGCACACCGAGCTCTGCAGTCCGGCTTCTACCAACGCTTGCACGTCTCCATTTCAAACAGGTTTCCTAAGGCATTGTCGTATCTGAATGGTCTCGGTACTTTGCAGTAAAATTTTTGCGTGCCTACACAACACTTCGATTTCTATTAGAGGTTTTTGATCGATGAATGTTTTTCGAAATCAACTCTCATTGAACACTGGTCACTTTTGTACCAACCCCTCCGTCTCCCAAGTTATAAAATCATCTTTTCAATCGTAAAATCAGTTCCTCCACTTACATGATTGTTTGCCAGACTTGTATAATTACTTCCCCCACATTTATAAATCATCATGGGCACTATCACTCGTCTAATTAGCCAGAGTTTTAAGTACATTTAACATCATAATCGTTATTTACCATCATTAGCATTAGCACTTCCATTAATATTATTCTATCTACCATCATTATTACCATAAATTATTACCACTACTGTAATATCTACGATTACCAACTTATTTCTATCATTTTTTTTATACTTACCATCATTATCATTGACATATATATATCGCAGGGACTGTATCATAGTGTATTTTTATTGTTCCGATCTCCACTGCATACTCGTAAGCGTCAGAAATACTATCAAACCCATCATCATCATCATTGATATTTCTCTCACGCAGTGCCATGTAGCACATAATATTAAAAGTCATTTCTTATTCCACATGAGTGAGCCTTAACGCAGTGCAAACAAGTTTCCCACGAACCGAGTAATCATGAAAGAGGAAAATGTAATAATACGGCGAACAGTCAAAATTCGTTCCTTCATCATTTTCTGAACTCCTTTCTGAATGGTTACCCTGAAACTCCAACAACTCTCAGTGGAGGTGTGCCTCGATTTGGAAACCATGTTCTATAGCTCAGCCTCGAGCCCTTGGAGGACAACTCTCACTCTTTGTGCCCTAACAAAGAACTGTGTCCCCATCTTAATTATGTGCCCGTATATTGCACCAAAGTGAAGAACACTGTTGGGGCATATGTATCCTATTGCGGAAGATTCCAAATTATGCTAATTTTTTACAATAACTTCTTAGACATGTGTATATATAACAAAAATAAGCACCAATGCACGTGATTTCACAAGTAAACTGATTCAGGTTATAAAGGGTTTCTCCTCCAGGGCGTGGTTTCTACAAGTAAAATTTGAACGCGCGAGAGGCTTGATATCTAACGTAGGCAGCCCGGGCTGGCATCAAGTTGTCAAATTAGGTTTGATGTTTGGTATCCAAAAATATCCTCCACAAATGCTATTGAATCCCTAAATATAAGGAAATAAAAATTTCAGCGCAAAGCAGCGGAGAGAAATTACATGAAACAGCATCTGAGAGGACAGATTCAAAATAAGGAGGCGGTTTTTTATAGAAAAAAGATTCCTCGCCGAATCCCCGTCTCCTTTTACGTGGAACTAATGAAAGGATCAACTCATTTCTCGAACAAAACTAAGTACAATGCAGACCGGTTGCTCAGAAGCTACGTACTGAAGTACATATTCGTGTTAATTTTGAAGGAAACAACAAGGATTTGAGACTCACCTGTATTTATTCCATTGCTTCGCTGGTGAACCTCTGGACGCGACGGGTACACCCTGGCATACGACGGCCCTGAAGGTGAGGTGATGTGAAGGAGAGAGACTCTTCGGTCTCAGTCCATTTGGAAAAATTGAGAGGTAAACAGCGGGGCACGAGGTGTACACCGCGAGGTTACCATTCCAGGGTACAGCACCAGGTGCACAAATTGTGCTAGCATCAGGTGCACAAATGGTGCTAGCATCAGGTGCACAAATGGTGCTAGCACCAGGTGCACAAATGGTGCTAGCACCAGGTGCACGAATGGTGCTAGCATCAGGTGCACGAATGGTGCTAGCATCAGGTGCACAAATGGTGCTAGCATCAGCCTGAGGAGACTGT
This sequence comes from Orchestia grillus, assembly GCA_014899125.1. Lineage (NCBI taxonomy): Eukaryota > Metazoa > Arthropoda > Malacostraca > Amphipoda > Talitridae > Orchestia > Orchestia grillus. The sequence continues at coordinate 9,579 of VOMN01079362.1, forward strand.
CAAGATTTCAAGCGACAATCCAATGACTATTTGTGATTTCCGTCTGATGGCCTTCGCTGCTATTGTACACTTTTCATTCCTCATTTAATTTTGCAAGCACTTTTAAAACTACTAGCTATAGTATGTCATTTGTGTCAGAAATCAAATTTGCAAGCCAAATATTGTTCTCGAACTAAAATACAAATGCTACAACTTGAATAGGGCGACATGCGCTCTGGGCGTAATTCAAGTTGAAATTAAAAAAAAAACTAGTTAGTTCTATTTTGCTCTTCGTTGATGAGTCATTTTAATCTAGATTTCAGAGAGACAGTAAAATTAATCCTGCCTGTACGTTCCCATTTCCATCGCCTGGAATGGTGTTATGATCATCAAGCGTGCCAGGAACAAGAAGCCGAGCATTGACTAGTTCTAAAACAGGAATGAAACTAATACCGTTCAATAACTCGTAACAATAGTTGCACTATTTTCGTATTTTTTCTCTCGACCACCTAAAAACAGCCAAACAGGTCATTTTTTCTCAACAGCGTCCTATTTCAAGCGTTGTAAAGCTCGCCTTCTTGAATGGCCGCAAATAAACCAACAGTTTCAAGGCGTGCAAAACAGCCTCAGGTATTTACCTTTTACTCTCAAGTTCCAGAAGTTTTGAAAGGGATAAAAAATTCAACACCTTTCGAGAAGCACAGCGCGGCGGCGGCACGGCCTACAGAAGGCCCTCGTGCCAGCGACCAGTTCGCTGGCGAACAAAAAAAAACTTCATTTTCTTTTAAGTTCCCCGTTTGGAAGTTCATGCGAGCGAGAATAAGGAAATTTTGTGTACCTGGAGCTATGTTTACCAGGAGCACCGCAACAGACAGGCAGCCCGGCCTCTAGCTGTGAACGATTCCATATGGGGGCACTCGAGCGACGCAGGGGAGGGAACAACACCGTCACGGCTAAAATCAAATACGACCTCAAAGTTATCTCGGTAATTTATTAAAACTGTGCTCAGTTAATTGGTTCTTTCAAAATTTCGTAATTTTTTCTACCTGTTTTTTTGTATGTTACTGAAAAAAAGCTAATTATGTCCATGACTTTTATTAAGACTAATTCAAAAAATCATTTCACCAAATAAATACCGCTATCAATTTTGCTCGACTGACAGAGTTTGGCCT
>VOMN01079364.1:0-16396 GCA_014899125.1 Orchestia grillus
TATGCCGAAAGAAAATCGGTACTTCACTAATTAATTCAACGAAATATCCATCAAACAAGTGGGCACACAACACTGTAACTACATCAAATGCACGCGTCACTCTGATTTAGCAATGCATCTAGGAAGTGCTCGCAATGACGAAGAAACGTTAACATACGAGCAATTAACGTGTACTGTAACGCTTGAAATATCTGTTTGGTATGATGACGGTGAATTAATATGAAACGTTTGGTACTTCATTACGTGAGACTGTGGTTACAGTGTTATCATGTAAGAAATTGTCTTCAAAAATTGCGAATAGAGCTAACTTTAAATATTAACTAATTTTTCCTCCTCGCGCGAGTTTCATACCACGAATATTTCTTGAACTATGAAATTCATTAAAGAACGCCTTAATTGAGCAAAATCCATAAAAAACTTTGTAGCATGCAATTTAATCATTTTTTCTTGTCCCAGAGAAACTAGGGGAATTCATCGCACTCGCTTACGTATACGTTAACGTCAACTTGGGTTCCGACATTTGTTGGGCGTGGAAGTCTTGCTGCGATGTGTGGTCCCCGCTTTGTCTCTCACGAGCGGAAAACCGTTTCTCGGCAGAAGCTGCTCCTCGATGTTCTCTCGGCGATGTTTTCTCTGCCCAGAGATCTGAGAGAATGCAATGATTCCCTGGACGTCTTCAAGAAGAAGCTGGGTAACTTTCTACAAGCTGCCCCTGATAAGTCGCCCTTACCTCACCATCATCAGACGGCAAAAGGCAACGGTCTCATTCAACAGCTCGCGGATATGCGAAGGGACACCATGCACTCAAACCGGGGCACCCCAGTGTGGCCAGGGCATAAAGTCCCAAACATTTTCAAGATATTCAATATATTCAAGATATTGTACGTCCATGTGAGCGCTGCAAATTTTATTTGTGAAAAATACTTGAATGGCTACCTGTGCGTAATGAAAGGACACTAATACGCGCAGTGTATCTATTAACGCGCAGTGTATTGTTCGAAGGGCAGGAAGTAGCGAGGTGGAAAAGATCAAATTTCGAAAACCAAGCGATCTTCAACACACTGAAAGTGGATTGGAATTGGCCAGTATTTGTATCAGACAATAAAATAACTCTATATGTATAAAACAACACACATTAAGCAATACATAAAAAAGTGCTGTTTACATTTTCTCTTCACCGATTTTTCTTAGAGCTTTATGGCACACTGTGCCGCATTCCGCTCAGAACTGGGAAGTAAGGATTCGATTTCCGGTCGAGTAATCAAGTTTCCGCGTAACCACGGAGTGTTTCCTACGGAAAAACAGCTAATCCTCAAATTCCTCACATCGCTCACGCGTCAGTCGTTATGAGGCATTGTAAACCCAAAGACGTACTGTATGTCGACTGTGATTGTATTTATTAATAAAATTTCTTTAGGTTTCTAGAGTTTCAAATGTTTTTGAATTTCAGTTGAGAGTGAAAACGAGTTCATTGTTAAGAATTTTGCGTTTGAATTCTTAGGTTTGAACTTGTTCATGACAAGTGCGAAAATTGAACATGAGCGTGTATGTGTTATGTTGTAATACTTGAACTTGAGGATGTATGTGTTATGTTGTGATGCTTGAACATGAGGTTGTTTGCGTTTTTTTTGAGATACCCGAACTTGAGGATTTATGTGTTATCTTGTGATACTTAAAATTGAAGTTGTATGTATTATACTGAGATACTTAAAATTTAAGTTGTATGTGTTATATTGAGGTACTTAAAATTGGAGTTGTAGGTTTTTATTGTGACTTTCAACTTAGGCTCGTAGATGTAATGCTGAGGTAGTTGGATTTTGAGTTGTATATCTTATGCTGCTCCTGGTTTTGCATGGGGGCGCTTGAACTTGAAGTCGGTGATATCTACAGTACTGGAGCTTCATTTACGTTTCATATGTTCTGCGTTGACGCTTGAACTTGTGCTTGAAAACTCAGTATACTCTGAGGACGCACATTGTTTGGCAAACTGCCGCGTTTTTGCATCTGTGACGCTCTGTGCAGTGTTACTCATTTCTTTTATTAACGAATGGCGATCACAATTTATCAATATGAGGCGACGTGCAGGAGTCGTNCCACGTCTCACCGCACCTGCTCGCTTGTGTGCAACCGACACCTGTTCTCATCTCTATTTCTATGACTCGACTCCTGCCAGGCAACTCTGCTCAAATTAAACTCATTAACACGTTGAGTTTTGCTCGCAGGTGCCAGGTATTGCAGCCCAACGTTAATGTGCGGCTTTGAAACGCAAGATGCCAGGATTAGCCGCGCCAAAGCGGGCCAATCAGGGTTAGTCCCTCTCGGGAAGAAAGCATAACAATACATTGCGGCTGAAGATCCATTTTACGATTCCGGATTTTCAGTTGTGATCATTAGATTGACGAAAAATGGGTAAACTAAAGTGGACTACGTCCCACTCTCAAAGAGCTTTGTGAAGAAATTATTGAGTTGCGTACCTGGGTAAAAAAGTGGACGAAAATAAGAGTTCACGTCTAAAAACGAACGAACTCACTCAAGTGAATGCGCGTTCGCGAGGGAACCGACCGAAAGCCGTGTCCTGGTGTCCCACTGTAGAAGAACTGCAATCTATTCTGGGACGGCTGTATAATATGAGCATGTGCAGGCTTAACTTTTTGCGCGCGGTGCCTGTCGGATTTAGAATCCCAAGTTCACGCAGCGGGCCAAGAGCTGCTGATTTTGCACGCAGTTTAACGACAAGCGCTAGATTCTCTAGTGTAAGCACTGGTAGCCCCTACTAGGTGGTCTCGCGCCTACGGGGAGGCGGTTTTTCATTAGTCAGTCTTGATTAGAGATTATGATTAACTACGGTAGTACCTGCTGGTTCGAACTTGAATACAAGTTTTTCAATTCGAAGGTACTGAAAACTATGTATTCGATTTTATTCTATTCCGCAGCACAGTGCGATATGTCCTACAATGTCCAAGAGACATCAAAACTAGTTTATTTGTTCAATGATGAAACATTTCAAGGATGTGCTCTCGGTAACAACCTTCATGAAACTTCGTTTTTCTGCTGCAGCTTAGTGATAAACCAGCAAACAGCTGCATAGAACTAGAATTAACGTGATACAGAGCGTGTGTCGCTGCCCTCCCTTGCGGCTCGCCCGCCGAGCTGAAGTAAATATTTACTGCAAACCTCAAATGTTGCAGGGTTTGTCCGCCAAGCCTCACCGCCGCCACTCATTATGTTCTATTGCTCTGATCGGCTCATCTGTTCATGTTCCTTGTTTTCTTGCTATCTCTTGGGAATAAAAGTTGATTTTTTGTTCAATAACTGTTGGGAATAATCTTTAAAGAGCTCATAAGTACACAATTGAACCGGTTCTAAAGGCTACTACTGGCTTCCCTTACGAGGCTGGCTTCAGTCTTATTGTAAATATATATAACGCTCATATATACTTTTCGTGCAAAGCTTGCCGCAGTCTTGTCTCTAAAATAATTTCGGCCCTAGTGGGTTTTAAGTGGGTTATATAAAGTCATCTCATTAAAGACGCAAACCTTTAGAACTATGTGAAGACTGTTCAGAAACTATCCTGGTAGAATTCTGTAGAACTGCTAAAACATCTAGTAAGGGCTGCAACTGGTTCATTACATGCCAAATTCTTGAGCTATAACGAGCAAGCACCCCAGACATGTACCGTAGAAGGCTCTGGTGCCGTATGCTGTTTTCAGTGAAGCCGGATTCATGAGCTGCAAAATTGTGGCTTCTTGTCGAGCTCCAGATTTGAATTTCACTATTGATCAATTGCAGCATAGATTGGTTGAAACTGGAGATTATTAGCATCGCTTAAGAATAGCAAGCAATGTGACTTCCACTACAAATAAAAACTTTTTAATTCCTTTTTGTCTGTTCGAGAATTGTAATGATCGGGCAGCGGCCGCTTGACATATTTTTTGTTCCAAATAAAACGTCAAGGTCAGAGCTGGATCACGAAATTTTTCTCCAGCAACACGTAATTAAGTGGTGCCAGCTCTGGTAGCCACATACATGTATTCGCTGCAGTGCGTGGTATACCAGCGCCGAGTGTTTCAACCTTGCACGTGGTGTGAAAGTGGTTCGCTGCAGTTTTTTAATCACAATCTCTACTCTCTACACGTTTTTGATTGTTTAACCTCGCGTTTGAAAAGAAGTTGATAAAACCGAACTTGATTAACTTAATCGAAGTTAATTCGAACGTTATATGATCTTTTCTGAATTACGGAGGTCAAAATTTCGATTTTGAGTCGCGAAAACTAACAGTAAATGGCATTTTGAAGCTTTGCATCATCCCCAAGTTCACCATAAATTTAGCAAGCAGCGTTTGCATCTTCAACACCTCCCTCGACTGAATGTGATGAAGAATTGATATTGCTAAAAAAATCTCTGTTTAATCTACACGATGTTTAATTCTAATCATTTGCAGCGACCTAAAAATGGATAAAACTAAAAAATCACGTCATTTGGTTAAGCTAAGAATTTTGTTTCAAGTAATATGTAGGCGGTTTTTCAGGTGACACAGTTTTTGGATTAGTTGTTGGTCTTGTAACCCAATCGTCACTTGCAAAAAAATTTTGATGTATTCATAACTCATTTTCTCGGAAAATGTCTTCAAGTACTTTTTTATATTTTGATTGGAATAATTGCAATGAATTAATATCAAGTAATCCTACCATAAAGTATAAACCAGGTCATGCTGCCTCTGATGAATTTCATATATTAGAATATCAAGGCTGCTTTTGATAATGGTTTTATTGAGATCAGAACATCACCGTGGCCTCACAACTATTTCTGAGCACTTGAAAACAAATTCGTGTAGAAAAACAAAGCAACTGAATGCCCCTCTTCCTCGTGAACAAGACCACAGTCACCTCAAATTTTACCCTGCTGCAACCGCTTCTTCTACAGAAAAATAACATTTTTGCTCTGAATTGCTAGGCGTGGAATGGTTATCTCTGGTTTCTCCTACTCCGTAGTTAGCCTTCCACTATTTGCTATGGATTAAGAGTGTGAGTCTCTCCTCCACGTAACCTTAGGTTTTGGATTACCATTCCAGGATTAATTTTCGATGAGGAATGCTTACGCTAACATCAGTATAAGAGGTTGCCTGCAGTTTGAGACAAATTTGTTGATAAAACATTACCTAAATAGTTATGATAGCTTAAAAATTTGATGGTTGCTATATGTTGGTCTTTCAAAAAGGTTACTACTTACATATTCATTTAAACTCAAGGGAAAGCAGTAAAAGAGGCCTCGTATTTTGGATAAATTAAGGACGTGCTTGAATTATTGAAAAAGAAACATCCTTGACTTGCAAATAGCGATGACTCAATTTTGCTGCACGACTACTGATTGGCGCACACTTCTCAAGCATTTGTCCTAAAGCCTCGAAGCCTAAGTAAAGAAATTTACCTTATCGTCTACATTTACAGCATTTGATGTTATTCCCGCCGATTATTTTGGCATTTTTAGGGTTTTCTTCGAATTAAAGCATTCTTCAATGTGAAAACGCTAATAGGAACATTTAAACTGTTAGTTTTACTATAGGAGGACGTTCTTGAAGATGAAATCAAAAGCTCTCAGGTTCGTTGGCGAAAAGTTATTGCTCGCCATGGTACATCTTTGATGCAAATAAATTGTTGATTCAACCTTCCAGAGTCAATTTGTTTATTCCTTTGAAATGTGTCATTTCGATACTTCGATGCACAGGTTAAGTTCATAAGCAGGAAAAAAGATGTGATCGTTCGGGATAGCTTTTTGTAAACTGGGACAATTGTATTGCATCAGGAGAAAGCTCAACATTAGTTACATTAAGTTCAGATATTTTCTTGCAACTAAACTTATACCCAGCTAATTTTCCCTAAATTTCGTGCCGGAAAAAGGTGAAAACACAATTAGCTGAAAGTCATGTACATTTATGGGCAAGGTGAAACCACACATATTTGTTCGATAAGTTTTTTTCAATGGTTCAAGTAGATTTGATTGGTAAACATAAGTACAGGAATGATGTCAGTTTCTTGAATGATAAACCGAGAATAAAAGTTTTAGCCAACGTTGTATAAATTACTTAAAAGGGCCTAAAAGATGTTAGATTTGAACTGACAAGAAATGAAGGGAAAATACTTGTACCCACTCTCAAGTAAGGCTCATCCTTTAGAATGATTAAAATTAAAATTTTTACCTGAAGACTACCGATGACTTTCCTGATGGAACATTCAAGAGGTAAATTGTATTGTTAACTTTCGTTTTCTCTGGGAATTTCTTGGTACAGTTATTGAATTTTGAATAAGAGGAACTTGTCAGGATGTGCTTCAGCGTCACCAAATGAAACTAAGCGTCGGTGTATCGTCTGTGCATTATCGTCGGTGTCAACTCGTGTAAATGACGTACCGTCAGTTAGTATCTTTGTTTCCATTACAAGAGTGGAAAAGAAATTGAATCCATTCATTAAATGCTGTAAATATTATAACTTACATTTGCACTCAGAATGTAAAAAAATGATCAAAAGTGGAGAAAATCAGCTTTTTGAAGTAGTGTGAGTCAATCATACTCGGGTTGTATTTGGAATTTGCAGGTGTTTTTCAGGATAACATAAACTAGGAGTAGTGCAAGGTAGATAATAACTACTGGTTGTGAAAGTACATATATTTGGCGGTGACCTTCATCACAAAAGGCACTGAATTTGTTTCATTAGTTTTTGTATTTGCCGTTATTCAAAGGTCAGCGAACCTTCACATTTAGGAACTCTCTGCAACACAAAATGGTGAAACTTGTACGCACGAAGTATTTTCACGATTAAATCTGCGCTTTAAAAAGCCAGACTTGACGAAAATTCTTGTCTCTTAGCTTCTTGAAATCTATAATTATGAAAATTAATTCACAGCAAAACTTTTTTTTCCCACAGTCTACGAACTGAAGCGAGAGTTGGCAATGAAAAATCAACCCATAAGATAATCACCAAAAAATGAAAGAAAAAGGTGATATAGCGTTTTTTAATAGAAATTAACTGGAAAAAAATCTGTCGGCTCTTACTAATATCTCAGTCAAAAATCGCGCTCGGCACTTGGGCCGGCCGCGGGGGAACACCCCCGTATTCGCGGTAATCTCAGTCTTGAAACTGCGCAACGGCGGCGCAGAAATGTCTGATTTGGGGCAGGAATCATTTGCGCAGCCTCTGTGCCGGCAAAGCTCAAACATGTGGGCCTTCGCCGAAAACTCCTGCTTTGGCCTGCCGCAAGCTGCGGCCACCCGGGTCTGGCGGCGCTGCTCTGCGCAGCTTCTGGACTGTGCGGTTACTTACTGACGACAGAGGCCGAGTCTATATTGCCTGGGGTGAGTTTGCTCCGTACTGAGCAGCCACGGGGAATTCTCGGCCCGTGGCCCCGGGGAACTTTCGGGACTCTTGGATTGCGGTGGCGATCTGCCCTGTCGAGGGCGATCTGCCTGGGTGCAATTTACAACTGGATGGTGTTAGTCCTCAAGCACGAAGAATGGCGGAAATTCTGTGCGGCATTAAGATTACCAGTGTTTTAATATACACCAGGTCGATTTTAAACTACTCTTACATCATTTGATCTCAAAGTGTGGCCACAGAACGTAGACGATCTTCTGAACGTCTAACTTGACGTTCTAGGTGGTCCAACAAACTTTCCATGGGTTCATGTCTGAGGTCTTAGCTGGCATCTCTAAATACCAGGCATATCCTGAATGACTGTCATGCTAATTAATCACAGTTCTAGCCCGATGCACTCGGCGGTTGTTATCCTGAAAGATAAGCAAAGCAATGCTCTTTTCGTCTTGTATTGTGCAAATAACAAAACTTTGCTATCGAGCAGCTAAGTATAGCCATGCTAGTTCTGTTTGACTGATACCTTAATTATAGGACCCAATGAAGTGTAGTTGAAGCAGCCCTCAGATGATGACAGACCCTCTCCTCGTATTGACCCTTGCACACAGGCTTCGTTGATGACGTCATGAGGTGTTCGATGACCTCATAAGACATCATTGCTATAGAAATAGAATTTTGTTTCATATGACGACATAACACTTCTGTATTCCTCTACCGTCCTATATATATATGTGCTCGTGCTGTGACTAGTTTAATAAACTTGTGGTCTTGTGGGTAGGGGTTGACATCGGCTGTTTACGAGCCACTGTGTTCCATATAATCGTAGCATGGAGTTCCCTACTATGAGTTCGTTCAGAAACAGCAAGAAAAGAACTATCATCGTTTCACAGTAGCTTCATCCTTGATGCATAGCGATTCCGGTGTTAACAATCCGGAACACTCAGCGGCGGTTTCTATTTGTTAGAATATTCTTCCGATCACTATTTTTTTCTGGAGCTTTCGCATGCACCAGATCATTTCCATTGTTAGTAGACCCGCATAACAGTGCGGCAAGCAACAATTGTGAATTCTGCTACTTCCTTCACTGGGTGTCCCTAACTCCGACTGAATGCAATTACCCCTTTTTAATATTCCCAGATATCTTGTTCTCATTCTATCATTTTGGAGCAACTAAAAAACCAAGTATTTACCGTGCTTTCTCTGAATGAAGACTGATGCCTGTTCAGGAATTGTATTTAACCTAAACTTCGGTCACGGCTCCGAAAACCGATTGTTGAACGTAGTAATTAATGAGCTCGAAAAATAATAGGTGACTGATTTCTTGTCCGGGGAGCTTATTTTCAAGTAAATAAATCCTAGACAAATTGAGAATCGCATCGGAAATGGTTGATGTATACTCAAACCACAAGCTCTTAATGTTACTTTCTGAAAACAAGTCTTTTGCAGATACCCAATAGCAAACTTCTACAGGAAGGACATACTGTGAAGGCCTAATTGCTTATAATGCCAACGCACGTCATTTCACACGTGACATTATTAACAGTGCAAATCGTCATAAAGAGTATAAAGCTAAAATTTGAAACATGTTTTCACATATGGACTTGAAATATCTTTAAAATGTTTGGGCCCCTATTCCCTGGCTACATTGGGGTGCCGCCGGTTTGTGTCTTTGGTGTCCCTTCGCATATCCGCGAGCTGTTGAAGTAGACTGTTTTCCTCCGCCGTCTGATGATAGTGAGGCAAGGGCGGCCTAGCAGGGACAGCTTGTAGGAAGTTCTCCAGTTTGTTCTTGAAGACGTCCAGGGAACCATCCCATTCTCTCAGATCTCTAGGCAGAGAGTTGAAGAGTCTGGCACCCATCACGGAGAAAGACTGTTCATGTCTACTTCGAACGCTGCCAGCCGCCCTCGCATTGAACGTCGGCACAAAACACATCCTGCCGAAACGAATGCGCTGCTTTGTGTGCAGCCTTATAAGAAAAAGGATCTCACGTGCCTGTAAATTTTGCCAAACATTTAGACTTTTCATATGCTTAGTCATTTTCTGATATCAGACCACGCCAGGTTAAAAGTAGAAAAGATGCGCTCTGTGGAGCCTGAGCAAGCTGGACATGAGTGGAGGTCACACAATAACTTGCAAAAGCCGCCAAGAAGCTTTGAAGCTTTCGGCTGGTGCTCTAGGAACTGAAGTCTAAATAATTTCTACCAGTTATGGGGTATTATTTGTTTCCGAAATGAACATATTTTCTGAGAACGTGTTGGCGAGGTATGAGATAATGTCTTTAAATCTCAAACTCATCAGAGACACCACGTACTTTTAAGCCTCCCTTCCGAATGCATTACCTTCAATTCAAATTTCAAATAGAAGAATGAAGGCAAGACATGTAACAGTATCTAAAGTAAAATGTTAAATCCTTGTGCATGTGTGCAGCAAAATTGGAAGGATGAAGAACAGCAGTGAACGATCATCACCAGAATGGAAACACAAAAGCTGCAATGTTGGCGCAAGAGAAAACAGAAAAGACGTCGCAAGGGCCCACCTACAGCTAAAGTAACTTATGGGGTCAATGGGGTCGCTCAGGGCCTCAGTATGAGATCTCCATCGGTGTGTGACTCCCCATTGAAATAAGTCTTTGTCCAGAGTTAGAATACGGGTGCGGAAACAGACATCAGCGCTGTTCAATTTACTGAAATATAAGGAGTAAGGAGTTTTATTAAATTTGGGTTGATAAAAACAACACTATTTGGTTGATACACTATTAATTCTTCTTAGATAAAAGGTCATTGGTGTTGAGTTCTACTTCAAAGTCCTACAAATCCACTGCAGACTGCCCGTTAAAATTCATCAGGATGCTTCGCGACGAGAACCAAAGCGAATGGCAAGGGCCACTAACTCATGTTTGTGGTCCTTGCCATTTCTTAGAACAAAGTTGACCGGAAGTGGAACGTTCGTGCGTGGACGCGGGTACGAACAACCACGCCTGGCTATGGCGAGCCGTGGCTGTATGGCGTGCGAGTAAGGGCTAGTCAACGTTCAATTTTAACAAGATCAACTCGTAAGTTTGTAATGTCAGTGCTCTTTAGCGGCCGCATTTCAATTCATTTCACCCATTATATAGGATGGGCTGACCTAACTCTAACCTATGAGACTGTGGTCGATCCGACCCATTGCCCCTTAGAGGTTAATCATTGAGAAAACATAAAACTGTCCATAGAAAATTCATTGTGTAAAACTTAGTAAATGCCAAAAAACAAGAAACTAATTAATTTCTTTAAAAACCTAAGGATAATCCAACCCTGAGGTAATCCAACCTCTATAGCATAAAGTGAGTTCGATTAATTCTACAAATAGCTTAGTAAGAAGCGCTTCATTAATATTAAATGTGTTATCCCGCGAATCGCAAAGAATAACCATAGAAAATTTTGGTAACCATGTCGTAGGAGTGTTATCTGAATCAATCTTTACCCTTCGTGATAAAATGAAAACACAATTGTGGTGTACAGTGAGGTGAAACAATTGGTTGGACGATTGAAAATTTGTACTTTACCATATTTTCAACGACACAGAACCATTAAACTTATGCAATATTCATTCTCAACAATTGCAAAAATAACTGAGTATCCTAAAGACAACTTTTATGAAGTAAAAAATATTCATAAACCATTACTATAAATCAGTAGTAAAGAAGTATTTTGGACACTTGAAGAAATCTATTCATTATTTTTTTGGTAATATTTCATATGGAGTGTTCATTAAGTGTTTTATATTGCTCTTGAATTATCGTTGAATATTTTTATTCTATCTTGGTAAAATTTTAGGTGGAATCTGGCCCCATTCTTCTCGAGCAATTATCATTAATTTAATAAGTTTTGTTACTCCTCTCATGTGGATTTAATTCTTAAAGTGCCTGTCAAATTTTCGGTTAGATTCTAATCCGGCGATTGACTAGGCAATGGAAGAGTATCAGTAGTTTTATATTTGAACTGATCACGTGTTACCTTCGCTGTAGTCACCCCCCTTGGATGCACCGTTCATTTCGAAGCTCCATTTTCCTTTCCGATTTTAGTTTTTTCTATCTTTTGATAGTGGCTTACAATTTATTTTTTCTTCATTTATTTTCATTACTTCTGTGCAATTGAAAACAAAGAAAGATGAATTCATTATATTCTACCCTCATGCTCCACTGCAGATCGTTCCACTGGCCTGCATTTTGAATGTTTTTCCAAGGCTACATGTCTTTAACCTGAATTATGATAATCAATGTCTGCTGAATTCAAAAACACCATCCATTTTCTCTTCTCAGGTCAGGTTAGAAGATACGCAAAAAAGAAATTGAAGAGCTACTTGAGAGTTTCTGTCTGTTTTGTGCACAAATGTCAGTTGAAATGCACTTCTTGCGTCTTCATTTGGGACGGTGGAGATTTAAGTGAAGAGCAGGGTGAGCGCTTTCACCAGGAAATTCGTTCCATGGAGAACGCTACCAAGGTCGGTGGAATGTAAACTTTCTCGCGTATTACTGCTGGTGGTTGAAACGGGGTTTAGTGGCTGCTCAGAACAAGAGGAAGTCCCTGAAAAGACCATTCGTTCATGAATACCTTCTTTTACGTAATGGATAGCAAATTTCTTCTTTACGTGTTTTTGCCTTCATCTTTGAATTTATTACCCACAAGTTCAGTTTTATGTTTCACTTAGTGATTGGTTAACCTCAAAATCAATTATATTATAATACTCCTGTATAATTTCAGTAAGGGCTTGTATCTCCAAAGCCTGATCTGACTTTGGAAAACGAGCATGATTTCTGGATTCAGCATAAAAACCTGACCTAGAATCGTTTATCAGACATCTAACCTTGAAAACTTTGCTGACCAGTGTTATTATTTAGGTTACAGGCAGTTCAATCTTGTCTTCATACATATGTTACATCATTATGACCCAAGAAGTTCGATTTTGCATACGAGCTTACAATTTATTTGAAAAAGTAACATTGTTCAGGGTATGTTTTTGTGAACCGCAATTTTGATTTCAAATGAGTTTTTTCAGGAACGTTTTTTCAGGAAACTCTCATGATGCACGGAGCGTCTCTTGAGAAATTTTGTGGACTGCCTTCTCCAGGAAAAATTTGAAATCGTCGAAATGGTATGGGGCAATGCACGTGTACTCGCCTCCTGCCTGGATGAAGCCCTAAAATCCATTGATATCAAGGTGAAGACGGAAGTCACAATTCCTTACTCGTCTTGTTGAAACGTGAAATCATCTTTCTTGGAGTAGTTCTCCATTTCACAAAGATTATGGACCAAAATTTCATCAGTGTATGTATTTTATTTTCGTACTCTTTGCTGAAAATGAGGAGAAACCACCACGTTTCGGAGACAGCTCTCAAACCATGATGGCTTTTGACGAAGATAAACGTTGCTTGTACTATCTGCGAAGTCTTCTAGTTGTTCTCCTAGCGTTCTGTCATTCTGAGAATTGAATTTCGCGTCCATTGTTTACATATATTAATCAGAAAAGATAAGCTCTCCAGTTCGTGTGTCATTCTTGAGGAAGCTCACAAGAAGCTAATCTCTGTCGGTTCGTTTTTTTTTTCGAGGTCAGTTAGTTGTTTGCGCTTCTTCTGCGTGAAGGGAAAAAGTTAGAGGTCAGTTTTTATTCGGATCCTTACTGATTTTTCGCTGGTATCTATTTTATCCTTTTCCTCATCGATTGCTTCATATTTCCTCTGACCCTCTCGCGCACGGCTTCGTGACTTAGGGTGCGAGCTGAATGTTTTGATTTAGCACGTTCATTTTACCGCTATTGTCCAACATCGTTACCTGTTTGTGAATACGTTTTTTAGAATAATTATACTTGACAATATGCTGAATTCGCTCACTGCCATATTGTCGTCCAGATCACAAAAAAATATTGAACACGTGGGTGGACTAGCTCCTGTCAGTCACGTAATCTTAAAAACTTGAAGGCGAAGATAACCGCACACGGTGAAAGCGTTATTACTGTAATAAAGAATTAATTATGGTGGGATTGAATGCAATAAAGTAATTAAAAACAGTCAGTCAGATCTAAACATTTAGATTCGACTTACTGTTTTTAATTACTTTATTGCATTCAATCCCCGCCTTAATTGCCTCTTCTATAGTAAAAATGCTTTCACTGCGCGCGGTCATCTTCGCCTTCAAGTTTTTAATGAAAACTCGACTGAAGAATGGTGACCATCTGAAATATGGCCTAATCTTCATACAAAAGTGCGTTATTTATCTTCTTTAAAATAAGGATCAGCCAGTCACTTCGGAGCGAAAATCCAGTGATCAGAAGCTGTTCAGAATAGATCAGTGTTACATATCTTATATCTAACGCATTTTTTCATGAATATTTCAGTAATTTAACTCAGGACGATAACCTCGTCATGAAAGAGTCGTCATTACTCACTTTGTGAATTTCGAGAGAATCGTGTCGCTACAGAACCAATGAAAATGTTTTGTAGTACATCAAGTGCCTTAAAGGGTCGTACTTGTCCGTGGTGGTTGAACCGTGTAATGACCACAATTGCGACGTTACGAACTGGCCTCACTGCGGATGACAATTAATTAGTACTATTTTGACTGAGGATAATGTATTCTACCCGCGTAAAAGCGCGAGGCATTTCGTATCTTAACATATTTTACGTTTCATCCTAAATTTAAGTTTTCTACTAACATCATTGGCAAATTGGGATGACATGCAACGGGAAACCTGGCATCACAGACGTGTATGTATGAGTGCCGAACATAAAGTTTCATTATTTTCAGCGGTCGTTCAGCCTGAATAATTGTAGAAATGTTATTTCTACGGTAATGCACCGGAAGAACGGTCTTGTCCGTGAGTACTAATAGATTTTCTGTCGTAATTTATGCTTCTGTCGTCGATTTTCACAGGAGTTTGCAAAAAGAAAAATTTGAGGATGTATAGGCATGTTATTATAATACATGGTAAACAGTTTTGTTGGTAATTTTACCAAGAATTCAAAGTTACAGAATAATTGGCAATCACATTTCATGTTACTTCATTTGTACTCGTTTTTTGAACTTTTCCTCTTACTTCTTTGTATAATTAAGAAAACTGAAAATGTTTGCCAGACCTTTTATGATCTTTCATGTAACATGCTGTTTTCTTCGTGTAAAATAAGTTTCTCTAAGAATATTTTTGAAGTCAGTATATTAGAATTTTCCTTACGTACCATTTTTGGATTGCATCTTCATTGCATACTTTATCGCTGTTGGACGTGCACGTGCATGGACAGTTTTTCGCATTCCTGCTTTTATTCGAAATTGGGACGATGAGAAAACACTGCACACGGGTTAGCAATTTAGGTCCCGTTGTGTCCCAAAGAACTTGGAGCCAGGCTGTTCCACAAGTTTGTATAGAGAGCGGCGTCAGAGCAGCCCTTGGAGCTCAAAGCTTCTACTCGTTCTCGGGGTCCAGTAGGCGGCTAGGTGAGCGCCTTCAGCTGCTCGCCTTTATGTCCTAAACGTATTTTACATTCTTCCAGTGCTGTCATGATTTAGCTTATCGAGTTTTCGGTCGAATAAGAGGCTTCTCTTCTGTTTCAGAACAGGTTGATTGTCAAAATCATTCATGATCCGAAGCAAACTACGAACCTCTCTCAGATTACATCGTATTCAAGAAATTGCAACAATAGCTTTCGTGTCTCTCTTTTCTGTGATAAAATAGCATAATCGATCCCACGATTATGACCGCGAATTATATTTCAGTCAGGAATTTGGACATGACCTGGCAAAGTTTTCATGACATGAAACTTTCAAAAGAACTCACGAGTGTTTTTAGCTGACTTACTATCACCTGATTCCTGAAAAAGCTACCAAGGGGATTATGCAATTATAGATTACATCAAGGTATAACGCTATGTAAGTGTAAGTTGAAGAGACTATGGTCAATAAACGTCAGAGCTTGAGCTAATCTAATTTTATTCGATTAGGTGTAAATTATCTAATTGGAATTCATGAACCACTTTTCCCATGAGGTATTCTCTCCGACTTTTAGAACGAATACCTTTGACTTTGCTTCAGCCCAGTAAGCCTAACTTTGCCGCTACGAATATTTGGCAGTGTCTCCCGCTAAGTAGCTTTCGGGTTAGCGAGGTCGATTTTCACGCACGAAACAACCTACTCGTCTTAGGTTAATCGATGAAATTCTTCATGAAATGAATTTGGTCTTGGAAATTTCAAAAATGAATGCATTTTCATTTTAATAAAATACTTTGCCATGAAATAGCTTATTCAGATTTTTATACGAATGAGAACACAACTCTACTTACAAGTTTATTTTACGCTTTATCATTATTCAGTACTACACCGAGAATTATTCAGCATTTATTTTTTTTACTAGTAAATGGTCTCATATACGCACAAAAGACGAAACATAAGAGGCGCAGGGCAAAAGTATTAAAGTAAAACAGTTTTCTATGCTTAATATTCAGTAGCGAAACCTTTATTGGCAATAACTCTTCGGGGACAGTTTTCATTGGATGAAATTAAGCGTTCGCAAGCGTATGGTGGTGTGTGAGCCCATTCTTCAACGCATATTTTATTCAATTCTTTAGCATTCATCTGATTTCTTTAGAGAACCTTCTTCTTTACGGATCTCCCATGCTATAAACTACTGGGCAGCGTCTTCGTATCCCTCTACTGAAACTTTCTAACTACTCAAGATATATCTCATATTATCGGGAACAAGAAGAAGGTATTCACCATCGAACACCTTAAGCTAACTAACTTTAGACCTGGATTCAGTGTATTCAAAATCACTGGAGACAAGACGAAACCGTAGATGTGGCCTATAGGAACTCGAGCAGCGAAGTACTTTGGACTGAGGAAGATAACCTTCAACACACCCTCAGCAACGAGAAGGCGAAGCCTGTAATTTAAATCTTTTGGATTTGCCCCTTATTCAGTCGAGTTACATCTCTTTGCCTGTTACTTTTCTAATAATGTATTCAAGTCCCATGGCAGATAAATATGAAATGTTTCCTAATATTGA
>VOMN01079366.1:0-17689 GCA_014899125.1 Orchestia grillus
CGTTACAGACTGAACGCAAGTAGAGTCAACAGACACCGTTACAGACTAAACAGAAGCAGTGTCAGCAGACACTGCTACAGACTATGCAGAAGCAGAGTGATCTTAGAGCACTATACACTAAACGGAAGTAGAGTCAGTAGAAGCTCATAGCCTAAACAAAAGTTGTCATCAGAGACCGCTATTGACTGAACGGAAGTAGAGTCTACAAAAACCGCCATGAGCTAAACAGAGGCTGTATCAACAGAAACCGCTTTTGATTAACAGAGGAAGTGTTAACAGAAAGCACTAAGAACTCATCATAAACAAATTCAACAATAACAGCTATGTACTCAACAAAATCAATGTCAACAGAAACTGCTATGAACTCAACAAAAGAAATGTCAACATAAACAATTACGAACTCAGCAGAAGTAGTGTCAAGAAAAACTACTGCTTAATCAACAGAAGCAGTGTCAACACAAACAGGCACGGACTCAACAGACCTCAGTTGTATGACAGGATTAGTCTGGAGAAGGGCGAGGGTTCGTCTTCTGCTGACAGAGGATAAGGATAAGAATATCAGGATAAGCTCAAGCAGCTATCCACCAGAATATTTAACTTTTGTGCCTACTGTTGTATGAAATATGAGCTTCTAAATTTTCATCCCAAGTGTATGGTCCAAGAGGATATGGTCCTACTCTTGTAGGACCATATCCTCCTTGTAAATCTAGGTTGATACAAAAAGAGTTATAACTCCCAAAAAACTTGAGAAAGTGGAACACCGACAACATCAAAAGACATCTGATCTATACCCCCAAAGATTCATACCTAAAATTTTTATATGCTCTCAACCTATACTTCGTGAATCATCCAGTATGTAAATTTCAATGTCGACAAAATCATGATTCAAAAATCTCTACGGGTAGCAAACCTAATTTTCCATAACAGCATCTTGCAAATATGAATGGAAATTATCATCGAAGCTTTAAAAGTGTCAACTTGAAAGATAAAAATAAAATAGTTCAAAATTAATTTATTTTTTGGAGTGAGAATAATTCGGAGTTAGGACTATTTCACCAGCAAAACTTTAAAGTCACTGTCTCGAAGTTAACTTAAGTTGCCGAAAGTTAGAAGAAATCAGTATGGTAAAGAAAATCACTGTTAAAGTAGTCATTAATGAATCGCTAAGGCGTGTAATTTACTTTGGCGGAGGCTATCGAACATAAACATGCAAAGTACATCTAACAAGAGAGGATGATTGCATCATTACTTTTCTCATTGATTATGACGCAAAAAAGTGAATGACTTACTGTACAATCCGAAAACCACATTGACAAATAACAACTTCTATCAGGAACTGCAATGAAGAAAATCTATGGCCTCTCAGCTTCCTGCTGTTTTGCAGCCGTTTATTGACAGAAGGAACAATACAGGTATTCCTACCACAACGCTGCAGCATCTCGCAAGAGCAGCCTGGCGAACGGAGAAAAACATTAGCAGCCGCTGCAGGCACGAAATAAACTTCTGAAGTTATTTTCTTGCATCCTGATGTACACAGCAACCCATAACGCACTCTCAGTGGTTAACAAAATTACCCCGTGATACAGAGTTGTAAACAGAGGCATTCAAGAACTTCGCTATAGTGGAAAGGCATTAGTGAATTAATGTAGAGTGGACGGGCGTATTTATGGTCTAGATTTGCTCTTGCGCCAGAGAGGTTAAAAGAGAATTTGTTGATGAGCTTAGAGAAAAGCACCGCTGTATTTCCAGCGGATGGATGTGTGTCACATAACTTGCACGCGTTTAATCTGAGTTGTTGGCAGGCTTACGGCGGCTTAAAAATATTCCGTCCCTCAAAGGAAGATTTTGCACGAGAAAACCATAGCTGCCCTTTGTGCAAAGTGTGCCTTGTGAAGGGCAACACAAACAAACACGATATTGAGTGGCGTTGCGCGTCACCCAAAAATCTGGAAAACCGTCTAGTCCAAACGCTGGTGAGCCTCCCTGGCCGCTCGCAGCCTGAGCGTGGGGGACGTCCCACCCGACGTGTTTGTTGCTGCAATTTCCATCGCATCTTGTTGACCGAATTTACATATTCCCTCCATCAAGTCAGAAACGTTTTGGGAAACGTTTTTTCGTGCATGTTAGGTTTGAAAGCGTTCTCTCAAGTACGTGACGTGTACCGTTTAAATGAATATATGTTAGACAACAGTGAAGGAAGAATAATGACCAACATCTATATTTCACGCTGTACCATTTTCGATCCGGAACTGAGAAAGGAAATTGGTCTTTACTCCTCTGACTTACAGCCAGGAAATCTCATCCTCGCCTCTGCTGAATATCATTGCCTAGGTAGCTAGATTACCAACCTTCAGTATTCAATGCATGCACAGAAGTGAAGTTACGAGGACTGACGCTTCCCTTCCTCGCGTCTGGAGGTTGTTTAGAAGTAATATGGTTTCGGCCCATCCATTTTCTACACAATTAGTTCAGAGTGTAATACAGCGATGTAACTTGCGTCGGCCTGAGACAACCATTAACGCAGACGCACGGCGACCTACACCTTGAGCGCTCGCCTCGAACGGTCTACATTAATCTTCTGGAAGACTGATTATGGCCGCACTCGGGCTTCCCTCTGCGACTCAAAATGCAGGTAATATACGGTTTCTCAAGAAGGAAATGCAAGCTCATAGTTCCGCTACTTACGCTTATCACTTTCAAATAGGAGCTTACATTCTTAAGAAGAAATAAAATTTTCATTTTGCTTTCAAATATAAGTTTACTGTCGACAGTGTGAAAATTTGCAAAACTCTACGGTATATCATACAAAAATTTAATTTACTCTGACTAACATGAATGTCGTCGACATGAATGGACGACATGGTCGTTCCATTCTCACAGTCACTATCGATTACGCAGACCGTGTGAAAGCTCTGCTCTGTTGAGTAACCGTTAACGGTTTAATTTAACAGGAAGATTGCGTATAAATAAATAATTTAAACGACTACAACGAATTTTTAAACTTCATTGCTGTGTGCTATCGAACATTGACTGGCGCTACGAGTTGAAAACGCCAATATATATTTAACTTCACTCGTGAAAAACACAGCAAAGCTTACCCGAACGAATACACTGGTCTAAAAACCTTGAACATAGCTTTATTGTGGAGAGTAATTAGATTAGATATATGTACTAGATCTGCAAAGAATCACATCGTTCAGCATCGTGGTAACTTCAGCAACATAATGCCATGAAATACTTAAAGATAGATTATTGTTCGTCATAGAAGAAAACGATTTTTATCTCTCTTGGGTAAAATAGCTTTTTTAAAGATCACTTATTTGCAACCTAAACTTGATGCAAAATACAAATTTATCCTTATCGAGAAGAACTTCATTCCATCATTTTACCTCCATTCCTTCCTTTTTCTTTTTTCTTATTTTTTTTAACTCCGATTGTGCCTATCTTATTCAACAGCGTCGAAGCCGAGGTGAGCAGTGCCGTTTTATCCCTGCCCCCAGGGGAGCGTAATTCATCAGAGCGCCTCACAAGAGAAACTACCGTTGTGTCTCTCCATGAAATGTAAACCCCACATATGATCTCTATCAGGAGTCCAGCGTACAGGCAACGAAGTCTAGAGGACAAGAGTGATTTAGATTAAAGGCTGAGCTTATTTTTAGGAAAGCGAACATTTTTGTCAGACTGAAGGAATAACGCCTAAGAGGTACACATTTTACTTGTAATTAAAGTGTAATACGAGCTGAACTAGAGCGTTCTATGCGTCAATAATCAGACGAATCAAATGAAATAAAAATTCGTATGATCTGAAGAACTCTCAGTTGGCTCTGTAACTATGCTCCTACGAGAATACTAGTCAATTATTCATGTTTTCTGTTGTGAAGCTGGCAGAATTCGAATGTTGTTTACGGTGGACAAAGACCATAAAATAGTTTTATTTTCATGGTATGTTTCGTATTAAAATTTCCACTAAGCACTCATGCAGTGAGCAGTATCTCAGTGTATTCAAATCTACAGTGAATCATTTCCCTCATATGTGTTTATTCAATGCGTGACAGAAAATAATTATATTCATGTCCCAAACAATTCATAATGGGTAACATTTCATCCAAGATAATGGTATTTGTCATGCCATCAATCTCTCAAGTTTACCGAGATAGGCTTTTTAAACACTTCAATATTATTCATCAAAAACAGAATTTCTATTTACTACTGTACATTGTGTACGACGAAATCGTTTTAAGAAGCCTACGCAGATTCTTTAAAGAGATTCCATCACACACGTTCTGATGCTACCACCTCCCAGTAGTCTCATCGCTGTCCGAGACGACCGAGTTTCGCTCACGGTCTTCAACCTTTGCCTTGAATTATGCATAAAATTTACTTCTCCACGATAATTTAGTAGTAATTGTAGCTGAGAGCAGTATTTAGTCGTGGAAATTCAGTAAGAAATTCTCTGTCGTATGAAATACATTCGGTTAATTCTTGGGTATGAATATGGTTTAAAGAGAAGATTTTGTACAATTAAAAATTCTTTCTGTTTAAGCCGTTCTTAAAATACTAGTTTAATGGATAAAAATTCGTTTTGAATTTCTTAAAGGCCTCAAGATTCAATATATTTTGATGCACGAGTACCTCAAAGGTAATTTTACGTCAAACGTGTGCGATTTTTTAATGAAATCTGAATTTTGTTTAGCATTAAATAAACAACCGATTAGCATGTTTTTAAATCATAAACATAGCAGTTAGATTTTATTAACAAAAAGTGGACATAGCCGTAAAGAAATTTTTAAAGAGTGGAATACTTTGCTCGTAACTCTGGTTTTAGTAAGAGAGACGTGACATGTTTTACCAAACACGTGTAATCTCACATGTTCCAATTTAGGTTAGTGTTGCTTCCATCTTCAAGTCTGAATTATTGGGCAAATTTTGCAATAATGAGCTGAAAGACTTTCCATTGAGAAAGTCATAGTTTTTGAAAAGCTTTTTCAGAAAAACGGCTTCAGGTTTAAAGTAAATTTTGTCTCATGGAATAACAGATCGGTAATTTCACTACCCACTTGAAGTTATTGAACTTCTCTTGTTGTATAATACAGGCATGCATGCAGAGCATTGAAAATGTTCCATTTGTGTTTATGTAATTCAAGTACTTTGAATTATTTCATTATTCGTTCAACACAGTTGCACAGGTGAATTTTAGAATCTTCCTTGAAGACAGGAAGCTCATGTGGCAGGAGAGTTAGAGCAGATTTAATGATGAACTGCCGTTTGAGTCATTGCTATGAAATTTTCGAATTTGACGTTCTTATTGGCGTTCTATCAAGGAACTTCCAAATGGTATCGACGATTCGTAGTTTTCTTCAATGGCTGTTGAGTTATCGATTGTCGATCATGAGGGAAGACCTCCTCTTCACTTGTAAATTCACTGCACAATTTTCACTCGCAATGGAGGCCAACTTCTAGAAATTTTCAACGTAGCTACTTGCAATTATAGAAAACGAAAAATACAAGCGTTGTCTCCATTTTACTAAACAACTCTCATTTTCCCATCATTGATGAAACTCGAAATCAAAGTGACCACAGCAAAATAACCGATGGTAAATTTAGTATATTTCGTGAATCAATGGCACGTGTATGACTTTAAACGTGATAAATTTCAGATTTTTCTAGAAGTTTCTAACGTGTTTATGAAATATTTCGATCTCTTTAGTTTAATTCCAACGCTGTCTTCAGCAGTAGCATTGCTTCCACGGGAGTTATAAGCCGCCTAACCAAATGTAAACAGGGAACTTTTGCTACTCCTATTGATTAAGTAAAAAAAATGACCATTGAATGTGAATCTGGTTTGATAAAATTTCCCATTGAATACTTTTCTCTAAACCTATCTAATATTTTTCACAGGTGGAAGAGGATTTGTTGAAAATGCAGCAGTCTAATTAATTACAAGCGGACGAAGTAAAGCATTAATAATATTTCACAAATTTAAGGCGCTAATTGGAAAAAATCGTGATAAAAACAGGAATGCAAAGCCTCTTGGCATATTTTTCCAGGATGAAAATTCCGTAAAAATTTGCTTAGCGATGCATGGCCGGCGCGTCACGGCCTAGAATGCCGATTTCGAAGATCGGTGCCTGGGCGAATAAATTTACTGGCCAGACAACGAATCTACGAGAAGATTCAGTGATTCAGATGAATCTCCTCGAATCAATGTGGGAGCTGAGGAAACTGAGGATACTGCCGTCGATGTACGAATAGGATGGTGGCAGGGGAAGAAATGAGAAAAAATTCCCTCAAAAAGTTAACACGTAGATTGAAATTCCCTTAATATTTGGTATAAATACGATCTTCCTTAAAGAATGTGTACTGTAAAATAAAAACTGACTTCGTAAATGTTATAAAAATGATGCGTGTTCTGTTCGAGTAGCGTTATATTTGGTAATGGATCAACCAATAGCACGCTTGTTTTCTTAGGAAAGAATGATGTCATGGCCTTACGTTATGCACTAAAAGATAGGAAAGGGGAAGGCAGCCCTAGTAATTGAATTAGAACACGATTTTGTATCAGTTGTGCATATTTTTCTAGAAAGTCTCGCATACCATAAGAGTACGGCACACATAATTGAGTACTCATCTCCATAATACATAAAATACAAAGTAGTCTAACTTTACGTACAGTACGTCGTATGTATTATTTTCATGTCGAACGCTGTTCTTGTTTTCTAATACATAACAGCTACTAACTTTTTCACACATATATTCGGATAACAGGTAAGTGTTACAAGTTAAAATATCCATGGTGAAATTTAAGGACATACTGGGTGGCGCATAAGTAACGCACCCCTACATGTCGTATCATGTCTACCGATACCCAGCGTACATTGCGGTTAAAAAAATATTTTTTTAAAAGGGTGCGTTACTTATGCGCCACCCTGTATAACGACGCGATGCAATCGATTTGTTCTGAATTCATTAAACGAAGCCTCAGGGGAAAGAGGCGCTCTCTTTTCCTTCAGACTCGGATACTGAAACATTTTTCAGCGAAAATTTCGTTATAATCCATCCGTATTTCGAGATAACAGTCAGATATGGAAATTTCGAATCTTAAGCTGAGACAAAGTGTAAAAGTGAGAATGTAGTTCACTTATTCAAGAGCGGTCGCGTCAGCCTGGAATTTCTGCGCTAATTATCGTGGTAGAGCCTCTGAAACAGCTCGTTCATTCACTGCATCCGAGTGAAACTCTTTATAGTTAGAAATGACTGCTCTTGATGACTTCGAAATATATCAAACAATTCGTTTAGGCATGAAACTCATAACATTTATTCGAAATGTTCAATCATGCAGCCAATGTGTGAAATTTATTCAATACAATCGGAAAAATAATTGCGTAAAAATTGATAATGCCAATTTTTTTACGAATCGCGAAACGGAATTACAACTCTTACTAGACTAGACAAACCTGCTAATATCCCCCGATGTAAGACATAATTCCTAAACTCGTTGGAAACGCTTTCAATCTCAACCATGATCACGATAACCTGAAATTACCCCCTATCGCCATCTGTTACTCCAGAATGTACTGTAATTGACCATCAATTACCATAGAATGTAGGGTAATTAACCATGAAGTACTGTATGATGTGCGGTTACGAGTGGAAATTACACTTTTACCTGCGAACAAAGTTAGACTTGGAGGTAAGTAGCGCTGGGCACTTCGCAGTGAGATGCATGGCACTACAGCACACGCAGGACCGCTCCTGAGGACCAGCGAACGTTCGCCAACTAGGCGACGGGTGACGGAAGGAGTTTACGAAAGGATGAATAATTTTGGTTCAGCGTGTTGGCGTAGTGGAGGCGAACAAAAATGCTTCAAATTGACCATAAACAATTATTTTTGCATACACCCCCGAGGAATATACATTAATAATTCGATAAAACGTGCATCACCGTAAAAACGAGGAGAACTTTGATTGAGAGTAATCATTGCTTGGAAAAGTCCTCAGTGCTTCAATTTTACTTTGTGGGTTTTTTTCATATTTTGAAAACATTGCGTCATTTGCGCTCCACTTTAGATGGGGCTGGATTTGATGTTGCACCGTGCTGACGACGACAAGTGTTGAGGAGGCGCATTAATGTCCTCGTGTGGCCCCATAGCCCGCTCAGAGTCCTCGTGTGGCCCCATAGCCCGCTCAGAGTCCTCACGTGGCCCCATAGCCCGCTCAGAGTCCTCATGTGGCCCCATAGCCCGCTCAGAGTCCTCACGTGGCCCCATAGCCCGCTCAGAGTCCTCACGTGGCCCCATAGTCCACTCGGAGTCCTCACGTGGCCCCATAGTCCACTCGGAGTCCTCGTCTGCCGCCAGTCTCGACAGCTCGCATCAGCGTGAAGCAACGATCGGTCAATCACGGCTGTCCAGAGGCTACGTAAGCACTTTGAACTTTCAAATGAAGAACTGATTGTTACGTTTGGTTGAGGAGCTATAACCAGAGTCCAGAATTATTTTGAGCGTGTGGCGAACAAGTTGTCATCCAATGATCCAATGTGAAGGTTATTGTTGAGCACGAAGAGGTTCTATCGAGCCCAAAGCCCACGAAGACATGAATTTTGATCGTGAAGCAAACAGAATAATTCACACAAAAGTTGCGAGGCAGGGATATCAAATGAATGGTAAAACAGCTCAGTTATCGTTTGTGACTGTGATTGCACTCAGTCATCACATGCGAGAACTGATTTATACCGAGAAAGTGGCACCCAGGATATTCTGGCTCGTGTCTAGCAATGGTAGATTATTGAATGTGGTCTAGTGCTAATGACTGGTAAAGTTACAACTCGTACGAGATAAGTGGTGGAAATTAGGTATTTATTCGTAACAGTTTGTCATCGAGTTATCGAACAAGTCATTCAATGCCCATGGCGGATAAGTATGAAATGTTTCCTAATATTTCTCAATCATACGAATTCACTGTACCCTGACCTAAATGAAACATCCTCCTGTCAGTATTTTAATTTTGATAAATTTAAAACATCCACAACTAAATGCAATATTGACTTATCCATTCTTTGTTGGAACTGAAGATCACTCCTCCCCACACTAGACGAAACAAACTGCACAATTTCAGAGTTAAATTATGAATTCGACGTATAGTGCTTCACCGAAAATTGGCTTGATGCCGCATCAAAAAATATGACAAGCATAAATAATTTCTCCTCGTTCCATTCTCTACGAACTAATAGAAATGGGATAGTAGGGTGAGTATTTTTATCACGAATAAATTTAAAGCAAAAATATTCCGGAAGTAACAATAAATCTAAATGATATTGCAGCCCTGTTTACTGAAATAAGATGAGTAAAACGGTTGAATCTTAAGAACAATCTACCGACCTCCCTCTGGCAATTGAACTATATTCGATAATAAGTGCAAGCAAATTATTGAATCTCTGAATCAATCTCAATATGATGAAATCATATTATGTGGAGACTTTAACTATGTGCTGCTAAAACTTTCGAAATCGATTGGCGTACTGTATAAAGTAAAAAATATATTGCTAATTGATGCCTTCAAAATCTTGTATCATAGCTTTATTCATCCTTTTCTTCAACATGGAGTAGAAGAATAGTAGGGGATCGATAAAAACAAGACGAACAAGTTTTAACTCTTCAGAAAAAAACCGTAAGAGCTATTGCCTACCTGGACTATAATGAGCACACTAACGACTTTTTTAAAAAACTATCTCATATCATTCTTGTAACTTTAAAATACTTCTCCTGTTTTATAGGAATATATATACGTTCGTGAACGTTGACCTATGTGGATATACGCTCAAATATGTGTATGTATTTAGTCTCTTACCTAAATTGCTAAATTCATTTTTATTTTTTATACTAATCTTTAATTGCAAGCAACTCATTCAGTTATTGTAATTTACACAGCTGAGTGTAACTTTAGGCTCTTTTTTCTTTTATTGATAATTTCATGGGCTGTAAATTGAAGGCCTTCATTTCTATTTAGGTAGCCCTAGAAACCTTGAACCTTATTCGGGCCCACATGTGCCATACATATACCCTGATTCTGTTCATTCCTCATTTGATTGTAAACTGTATCTGATGTAAATTATTGTGGTAAATAAATATTTTAAATCGAATATTCATTCTTGACTAGAAAATGATGAGCAATCAAAATTTACTACTGTTGCAGTATTCGCAGAAATACAAGTACTCGTGTCAAATGCTGACCTATAATGAACACTGACTGTCTCGTATTAATACTGACCTATAATGAACACTGACTGTCTCGTATCAATACTGACCTATAATGAACACTGACTGTCTCGTATTAAGGCAGTGCTAAGCTGAAATCACATGCAGGTATCTTAATGAATATATCTTGAATATCTTGAATATCTTGAAGTTGTTTGGGCCTCTTTGCCCTGGTCACACTGGAGTGCCGCCGGTTTGTGCGCATGCTGTCCCTTCGCATATCCGCAAGCTGTTGAATGATACAGTTTCCCTCTGCCGTCTAATGGTAGTGAGGCAAGGGAGGCCGATCGGGGATAGTTTGTAGAAAGTTATCCAGCTTCTTTTTGAAGACGTCCAGGGAACCATCGCAGAATGCAGATTCTATTTCAAGGAGCTCGAAAATAATCCAACAATTAATTTGGGATTTTCTTGCAATAGAGATTTAATTCCCCTATAGAAATAGTCATAACGCCGCACATTTTTCCCCACTATTCAATGCTCCTCATGAAAAGTCCTAAACCCCTAACATTCTACAGGTTTTGCGGGATTCTACCGTACCTAAACGGCAAACCTTCATGAAGTCCCAGTTTCGATACTAAATATTTTAGAGTTGCTTTATTTCAAGCTCCGGTTCTTGACGAGTCCTCTTAAAAGTTTTCAACTTGGAGAATACGAGTCTGAAACTTCTAGGGAATCCATTTGTGAGCCCCAAGCTTCAAGAAAACAGGCACTAACGAGACTAACTTCCTAACCTTCACGAGCAAAAATTGGACTATTTTAACTCATATGCGGTGCGCCAGGGATAAATTCTGCACCCCACCTTCTCAATGATCTGCCGTGTGCTGTTTGCTAAAGGGAAGGTAAAGATACAGTAAACTTCAAAACTTTCATTAGGACGTATATGTACGTGTATGATCGATTAAAATAATGCAGGCATCATTGTTCTAGGTTGTTAAACGAAAAAAAGCCTCGGTGTTAAAAACATGGAGGCTGAGTTCGATGAAACATTTGTTGAATGCGTTCTCAACAGAATTGGTAAATGAGATCGCAAACAGAAAAAATTAAAGAGCATAATTAAACGGGGCATAAAAGAGTGCAAACGAAATCAGGCTGCAAGCTTTCGACTGTTTAACATTTACAACTATTAAGAGCTATAGACACACTAGCAATAAAATTCACAACTTTACGGATTGTCAGTACAGTTTTCTCACGCTACAGACTTTCGAGTAAATCATGGCGATGTCGTAAAATAGAAAGGAGTGAATCTGTACTGAGTCTGCAGCTACCATAAAACAATCAGAAATTTTAGGCTCGATGCAATACATTAAGAGACTGATTTTTTTTGCGAGTTAAGCCATACGTACATTGTAGTACGGCATTCATCCATCGCAAGCACTGACTCGCCACTAGGCCAAATTTGTTTGATAAAAATAATTTCTGACATAAGTCTGTTTATCCGCTCTGTAATCAGGCCAATGTATCTGTCTTCGAGTCACAGCGATATTTGTGAAATTTCAATAAAAGTAGACGTTTGTGAGCAAATAGAAGTATACCAAGATGTTTAATGAACATGCACCCCCTAATTTAAAGGAAAACAACTGACTTTAGCACTCATTGAAACTAATTACGAATCAAACATAGTTCATAATTTTTTTCCCGTGAAGCATTAAATCAGAGTGACCTGAACTCATTCAATCATTCTTGAAAGAACTATTCAACATATATTCGAAAATATACCTTTGCCTAATAATCCCTGGATCTTGAATAAATTTGCGCGGTACGTAGAAGAAATTCAGCGCCGTCTTGCCTCAAAAGCTCAGCTCCATTTGCAAATTCACGAGTTTCGTTGATTAGAAAATCATGAAAGCTTTCGTGAGAGCTTTTCAGTTTACGTTTACTCTTTCAACGGACGAAGCCCTCGCTTGAGTATCTGAAGTGTGATGATGGATTTACTCACTACCACTAGATCTCAATGATGCGTTTGCTTGTTGCCACCAGATCTTATTGATGGATTTACTACCTACCACTAGAGCTTATTGACTTGTTAGTACACTCAGCGGAAAGGTCGAGTAATCAAAACTCTTATTAATCATCTAGTTATTTCTTAATACACTTTACTAAGAATATGATGGGTGAAGAAAAGATTCTCCCATTGAAAAACTTTTCTAGTTGCAAGGCGCTGTGTATTCGTTGCATGAAGAAACACATCAGTTGCGATTGTTAAAGGAACTTCAGTACTCTTGTGAGAGCCTCGAAGTGCGCCTTGATTAATTCATTTCAGTGCATGCCATAAACAGCATGACCCGCTACTCGGGGTAAGTTTCAGAAAGCTCGAATTCCGTCTACAAGCTTTGATGTCTCAAGTCATTTTTTCCTAAGCAAACCGAGCCGTTGTTTATGAAAGGCAGGCACGCAGCACCCATCTTGGGGGCGATCAATAGGCGTAGTGCTGCGTGGGTTAGGTTACAGACTGGTTCATCCAGCCGTTACAGCCGGGTTTGGTGGCCAGCTTGGCATTCTCTACGCAAACTTCACCACTTAGACACCATAGGGAAGGCACGGTTTTCATCCGTCTTATACGCTTCCTCCCAGATGTAGAGCTATTCTGTTGAACATGATTTTTGCTTCAGAGCACATTTCTTCCTCAGTAGCGTATCCTTTCAGTGGTGAAAAAGGGGTTATACTATTCCAACAGAGACGAGCGTTAAATTAACTTGAACTATTAAATTTAATTTGCTAATCATTTTTGTCTATCACCAATTATGTTTTAAAGGAATTACTGCTCTCCTTTAACTAATTTAACCTCCAAACAATTCGGTTCATATTTACAAAAAAAAACATAACAGCACTTCGAATGGCAGATTCAGGAATCCATTACTTACAGCATACATATGTATAACAGCCCAGAATATGGTATATTGAAGCCCTGTTTGGGTACTTGGAGCCCTAAAGTTCCAGGTTCTATGGTACAACGTCCATCTGTTCACTCAGTAATCATGGCTTCAGCTGCGAACGCACCATTGGCGCTGAGGCTTGTTCTTGGCCTGACCAGTGCAGCTAAGCTGGGAGGAATAAGCGAAATAATGCTAATTAGGCCGCTCTTTTGAAAGTCGAACACTGGCGGTTAAAGACTGTTCATACTGCCGACTACTCTACAGGATCAGCTCATGCTCTGTGGTCCGAGCAGTGCAGTATTTCACGCATTAGCTGATCTGCCTAATGACAACTGCCCCGCGGTGAACTACCTTTAATGAGAGTTAGGAACGTACCTTAATTAATGATTTATGAAATTCAGCTGCGCTAGCTATAACCGTGTAATGGAAGAGCGGCACAGTTTCTTGTCGAGTCAGAAAATAGAAACAGTAGCAAATTAGAGCAATTCGGTGTCACACCATGAGATTTTTCAGTATTTATATGACATGTATGACCACAACGGTAGGTGCAATACTGTAAGCGTAGGAGAGTCTCACATTTTCACTTAATGTGCATGCGACTACTACGTTGTCAGGTATGCGTTTTACCTACGGAGAAAATTCCTTGGGATAAGTGTTTTGGAAATTTTCAGGGGGATTTTCATTCCAAATGTGACCAACGTGACAGCATTTTCGGAGCTCATTAAACCTGTAAATTTCTTCGTTACGATTTAACGGATTCGAAGGAGATCTATAAGGTAACCAGAGAATCTCTTTCAGCAGGACTATAAATTACTCCCCTGCTTCTAATGTGTTGTAGGACCTCCACGAGCACGAATAATGTTGGCAATTCTGAGTGGCTTGAGTCTACAAGTGTCCTAATGTACACTTGGTCAATTTTAAGCCACTCTTGCATCAACTGATCTCGTAATGCGGTCACAGTACGTGGACGTTCTTCTCGACGTCAGACTTCTCGTTCTTGGTGGTCCCACAAATGTTCGATTGGGTTCCTGTCTGTGGACTTAACTGGCCAATCTAAATAACTGACATATCCTGAATGACCGTCATGCTAATTAGGACAGTTCTAACCGATATACACGGCAGTTATCATCCAAGCATATAAGCAAAGCAACATGTTTTTTCATTCAGTTATTGTATAAATGGCAAAACATGGTTACCTAGTAACTCAATGTAGCTACGCTAAGGCATTTTAACAGATACCTCAATTAATGGGCTCACTTCCATGTAGTTGAAGCTGGTCCAGAACATGACAGACACTCGATAAACGAGTGACTAATTTTTGTGTCCGAGGAGCTCACTTTTATTTTTCATTAATATGGCTTGATTTTTGTTCAAATTATTTGTGTATGTTCCGTGTTGAATGTATGTTCATTTTGAAAATATTATTTTGTTTGAAATTTGGAAGCCGTACAAGCCTGGCCCCATAGTTCCCTTACTCTTCCTTGAGACGCCCGTTGATCGTTTATAAAATGAGTAGCTCAATGCACTGACAATGGCAACAAGTAAAGACCGGTCAGGTTCCCAGGGGGCATTGAGGAGCTGGGGACGAATGATGGTACCAATGTCAACTGAAAAGAAACTCTATGCTTTGAATATTCATTCCCTGGTAATTTCTTGCAAGAACTATTGTTCAAAAATAAATTACACCTACTTAAAACTATTCACTTTCTCTTTGGTACTTTGATACTTTCCGGCCATACCAGCTGTATAACTGATTACTCATTCATCTCTGATAGACATTACTGATGGGGCAGGTGAAGGATAGAGGTAGAAGACTTATCTGAAGGTTAAAATGAGTAGCTCAGACTTATCTTGTCGAGAAGCTTCCCATAAAAAAATGTTGATAAGTTTTCCGCTTAGCCGCCTACGAAGTAATGTGGGTATGTTATTAGCTTACCTTCATCAATCTAGAAATACGAGAGTTTTTATGGTGCAGGAACTAGTTTTCCTCCTATTACTTATGAGTAAAAAACTGAATCCCATTTTTTCCCTACGCGTGTATTTATGGAATCAATAAAAATGAACCATGTATAATATTTTGTCCTGCAGTCTTCATTTCACTTTGGTACGTCAATTATTGATGTTTTTTCTTATCAGTATTCTCTTCCGGTTAGTGTTTGAGTCTTAACGTGCCTTCTGAACTGATCGTTGACAGTTGAACAGAGGTCGATTTTCAAGCGCCTTTTGTACGGACTTCAGTTCCAAATTTTAAAGTGCCAATTCAGAAAAAAATACTCCATTTGCTCCTTGCCAACAGGAAGCTGCCGCGAGATCCTACACAGCACTCGCGAAAAGACGCTTCAGAGTCTGAGCCGAAACGCTTCTTACACAGCAAGGACCCAGGCTACGCTCAACGCTGATAAAAACTATCTCAAGAATTCTGATGAGAAATTCAGAGGCAGAACAAGGCGGGAAGAGGCTCTAATCAGAAGTTTGCACGGAGCTTCCGCACACCTGACGCTTGCCACGGGTGTGACGCTGTGCTCTCTGTACAAGCGTCGGGAACTTGACGTATATATCCTGGGAAAAATAGAAAAGACTGTTTCAAAACTCGTCGTTTTTCGCGAGGTGAAAAGTTTGTACTAAAGTCCAGGCTGCTGCAATGCCATGAACTATTCTTCCAATATGTATTCAAAATAGAATTTGAACAAATAAAGTGATCAGTCGACGAAAGTTACGACTCAATACTTTTTTCTGTGTTTTCATGTATTTTTACGCACTCTCCCTCGAAATAAACATGTCTATAAACATACTCCTACTTGTGGTGCGTTGATAAGTTTTTTTTTGAAATTTTATGCAACTCAAAGTTAGGTTTTCTCAATGAAAGAAACTAAGATCTAAAATTATCGATCATAAGTACTGTTGTTATATATTTTGTTACATAGATTAGTATACATTTCAGGTGCTAAGTAAGCAATAAGTATGCGAAAAGCCGTTTCACAATAAATAAAACATATTAATGATAAACAGCACATGTCACGTTTTCTGAGACGTACGTTCGCAATTATTCTGAATGCATCAAGTTTGAAAAATCCGCGCACCGGTTGTCATGCAAACAAATATTCATTATTCGCTGGTTATGCGCTGCATTTGAGCGTAGCATTACGGAGTCGAAAGACATAATCACTCAGCCTCGAGCTGCACTGGAATCTATTTGCATCCCTGCATTCAGAGTTCATGGCCTGCGTGAGCGTGAGGCGTAGCAAATGACACTCGAGCAGTGCATTACGTCTCAAATCACCATCGCTTCAAGAGAACACATCGTCCCTTCTCCGCAGCGCCAAGCGTTGTAGTTGAGCGACAACGCTGAAATTAGTGCACACGAGCGCCACTCTTGGCGTCGGCCGTGAGGGCAGAGAGGTGCTGAGCGACACAACAAGCGCCCTGCGTGCGACTTAACTTCATTTGTTCTAGAGCCATTGATGCCGTCGCAAGCCCAAGCGGGGACTATAATTGCTAAAGTGGATCATAATAAACATATACGACGCTGCAGCTCCGTGATTACCCTCTGATTTATCACCTTTCGTGAAATGCTTGGTGCTGCTCGTGCGTGAGGGTATGTTGAAGCGGGACAATTTGTGTATGAAACTGCAGCCTTTAGAGCACAGGTTGTGCGAGGAAATGGAGTTTACAGATCGTTCGCGAGATTGTGGAACTTGGATCTATGACTGCAGTAACAGAACACATGAGTTATATTTGGAATTATTACTCAAAAAAATAGCACGTGCCTAATAATATGCATAAGAACATGTGAACTGAAGTACTAAACTGGTAAATTCCTGCATAATACAGAAAATCTGCTTAATAACTTAGATCTGTTCTTACATTTCATGAAAATAATTCATACTTCCATTTTCTTTGTGTACATAGCGAAATAAATTGTAAAACATGTATTCGATATGTGTACATGAAGTAGACTGGTTGAGGATCATTAAATACGGCTACTCTGGTTCATCATCATCAGTGTCATCGCCATCGACAATGCCGATAACTAACGAGTTATCAGTACGAGTTTGAAATCATTGAAGTCAACAGGTCGTCTATTGCGCTTGGGTTCTTGAAGAAATTTTTCCAACTGCGTTTTGGAAAGGCGTAAAAATGACTTCGAAGAAAGGTGTGCCATCAAAGTTTTTCATCTGTTGAAAGGATAGAAATGAGTCTTGACTTTTTGACACGGCTGGAAAAAATGACCGTCAATTCTTGGAATTGTCATTACTAGGGACGAGACTATATAGACTTAGTTCTGTTCCCGGTACACGCCGGAAATAAAGCGTTGGAGCAGAGAATTGCACTCTGTAATACCACTAAGTCCCAAAAGTGCAAGAATGAGGAACTCCAGGACAAGAAAAACCAGGGCCGTCGACGGAGACTTTGTGCCTCAAGGTAAAAAATTAAACAGTATTCGCATTGAGAAGTTCTTGAAAGACATCTGAAAAAATTTCGTTGTGTGAGACCAAACGTCACGAACAACTAGGTGCAGGGTGCAGTGTGCAGTCACGGTGAGAGGTTGTGTTCCGTTGGGCT
>VOMN01079368.1:0-35902 GCA_014899125.1 Orchestia grillus
CCACATCAGCTAGAAAAAAAATCCAGTTGAAGTTTAGCTATCTGTGACATGTTTAAATTACCTAAACTGATCAAGAGGATTACATGCAAACGAACATGCAGGCAATGAGGACAGGAGCAGCGCGAAACGAACATCCAGGCGATACACACAGCGGAGTCGTGAGATATTTATATTCATGTACTCAAAACATTCAGATAATTTTACCACTTAATAACCAAAATGTAATAAATCGTGGTTAACCCATGAATGAATGAAGCGTATCTCTCAATAAATTTTACTAAATGTTAAGAAATTAGTCGTTAGGAGGTCATTTGCATCAGAAATAAAATTTGAAGGAGATATATAGTCCAGTAACTGAAATAAATACGATTCCGTGAAGATACTAAAATGAAATACCAAAAATCTCCCAAATTAAAGTTTAATTAGTTTTATTACTTAAAAATTTAATGTGTACGCTGTAACAACGGAAAGAATAGAGGCCCTGTGTTATACATAAAAATCCATTGTGATTACCTTCTGTCATCATTGTTCTCATTGGTATTATCACCATCAGGTCTGTATAAAAATGTACGTTATGCATCAATGAGTAAACAGAGCGGCACAAATTCATGAATAACTTTTCGTATTTACGATTTACTCGAAGCAACTGGTGGTCGTAAAACAAAATTGGCGACCCCAGCTCTGTGTGGCACAGCGCTCACGCCTCAAGGCAAGCCTCACCGACACCTCAATGGAAACCTATAACAGACTTGAACGCTACATCTTCGGGACGGTCGGGCATGTTCCCAGTGCAAAAATTGAAACATGCTCCATGATTGTCCATAACTAAATCAGTGAATAATGCTAAACAAGATCTTAAAAAATCCAATCTAGATTAGCTTACGCGGACAATTATTCACACTGAGGGTATGGCTAACGAGTGCAATCAAAATCCGCAATTCTCATCTTTACAGGAGTGAAAAACAAATTTCAAAGATTCAACAGAGTAGTTCTTCCTAAAAAATTACCCTCGAACAAAATTTTCAGTTCAGCATGTCTTACATCCGCTTGCGACAATCATAAAATTTCGAATCAGCTGCAGCGTACCCCAATACAAATAATTACGACGCTCAACAATACGGACGTGCATACATAAAAGCGAATGTGAATTTTGGTGCAGAGCAAGACTGGAGCGGCACCTGAGGCGGGCGCTGAAATACAACACAACGTAAAGTGACGGTGAGATCTTGGTGAACATATTGCTACCAGGCGCGAGGACTACAACACATACAGTGCGTGCACGTCAAGCAGAGGCGCCTTCAAATGTGAAGTAGCAGAATCGTGATGAACAACGACCGGCCTGACTCACACTGGTCCCTGGGGCTTGATCGGGGAGCCATCCTGCGTGTGAGGGGATTTGGCAGGAACGCGATGGGGGTAATAGTCTTCAGGGCGGGGGAGAGGGGGGCGAGGNCGCAGTCGCATTAAGACACCTCGACACGGTCACTCAATACAGAGTCGCGGCGTGGGGCACCGGCACCAGCCCTTGAACTGCAGTGTTTGCCAACTGCCTCCAAATGTGCGCTTTTACTGTGAATAACTCCTACAGCACTCATGGAACCACTTCCTTAAGATAATTTCAATTCATTGAGATTACCTCGCATGAACATGGGAAAACCAACTCATTTGCCAACATCGACTTCAGCCCCACGTGTGCAGTATCAGAGCATTTCAGGATACACGGTATGGTCGTAAACTGCACCTAAGATACCCAGTACTGGGACGCTTTATAACCAATACAATGTTTTGGTAATTACTAACACAGCAGTCATGAATTTGGACTTCCAATATCCGTCAACACTACTTTGGGTCTCCAAAACCGCGATACAAAATTCCTACATAAAATAGAAAACATAAATTGCACGCCCAGATTGGATTGTGTTCCGACAAATTAAATAAGAGACCGCAACTTCGAAGCCTCAATTTGTGCAAGACCGGTCACATCGATGTTTGCTTGGCCCAAGTTCATATACCTGCAATTAACATCAACCTCAAGAAAAATTCCCGGTTAGCGTTGTAGCATAAAATCATCAGGAATTCATCGAATGGGTTTCTTTCTCTAACGTAAGGTTGTCCATACGAGACTTTGAGCATGTAACCCAGTACCTCTAATTACCTTTAATATTTATTATCCATAAATTACTCATCAGATATCTTCAATGTTTAAAGGGCGTTGGGGAAAAGAGATACAAAATTTCACACCTACTAGAGAGTGGCAAACTAAACACTTTTGCCAATATGAAACTTAACGAAAAAAATTGTTTTTTGAAATATGAGCTGTTTAACGTTTAAAAAGGGGAAATTTGAAAACAAAATTGTCCAAATAATTTATTCATACCATGACTTCACAGAAATTGATCAGTTTAAACCACCCACATCGATGCACTTGTGATATCTTAGACTTGAGAACTGCCGGATATTGTGGAAAAGGCGTGGTATTTCAGAAATATCACCAGAAGTCACAGAAATTCTTGCCACGAGCTCTTCCTCTGATTGCCCAGGTGTTGAACAACCGAGGCTTTTCATGCGTCCTCAAACTGATGTGCAAAAGTGTTCAGTTTACCACTTCTACAGCGAATCCCGAGTGCTTATTCAGGTAATTTTTTTTTGGCGACCTAATGAAATAGGTGTGAAATTTTGGATCTCGTTTTCCCTAACACCTTGCAGAATCATATTACTCATAAATAACCAACAAATACCGGGTAAAAATCGTTCCTAAATACCCTCACGATTAGACAGATTTCAACACAGGAAATTCCCGTGACAATTTCCCTTCACAACCGCCATAAACACTGGAGTTAGTAAAAGCAGAGTGGAAGAGGCGATGAGGTTATGCCATACACAGAATACTCGTTTAGCATGAAACCAAAGTAACAATCCGCAGGCCCAGGATTTAGACTGTAAAAATGCACAATTTTAGCACAGAAATTAGTACTCAATGTTTCAAATTAACTCTCCCATTCCCGGTATTTTGAGGCATGCAATGTACGATGCTACAATGTATTGATATTAAAAATGATGAAAATCATACAGATTTAGACATTCAAAAAAAAGAAAATTCTATCGAACCAATCACTACTATCACACATAGCAGCAATGAAGCCTTACACATGGTAGCTACACAGATAGTACTGCAATGGTCTTCGTGGGTAATAAATATGATATAAAATCGTGAGCTTCAGCGTGTCGGTTGGGCCACTCACACGAGCTCCTCTCAACACCGTCTCCGCGCTGTTGAGGTCTCTGAGAGCATGTGCAGCAGGACACTGCAGCTCTCGCTGAGGTCCATTAGCGCATTGATTAAATTGTCATTAGTTTGAAGTTTCCCATCCACACGAAATGTGATCAAAAAAGAGTGAAGAGAAAGGACCATTTCGTAGACTATAAAAACTGGGAATTTATGCACAAGGTATGCTCCCACACAGGATCTCCTGTGCATCGAAATAGCAAGTTAATAATAAAAAGGAAGAAAAGAGACAGGAAAGATAGATAAGGTGTGAAAATGAAAAGAAACGAAATTGTCACGATAGATAGAACCCCGAAAGGCGTATCTACAGCTGAGGCAACCTATAGTCCCCCCCCCCAGGGTTGCCAGTCCCGATAGCATACGATAGACAAACCTTGCCCTATTTGCCATCTTATGCCCCTGAGGAGGAATATTACTACACAACCGCTATTACCAACTCAACGAAAACAATTCGAATTAGAGTGTCATTTCACACACTTAAGATTGCCTAATTCATTTGAGCATAATTTTTCTGATCCAAATGTAATGTTCGGCAGTTTTACATTAACTCAAATCATAACTACGAGACAAACTTTTTAAAGCTCTTCCTTACACTACTTCACGACAGCCTCAAAATACAACATTGAAAATAAATTTTCAGGTTGCCATCGTGAATGGAGGGCCTACAGAAACGCAACTGCACGAGAACTCACACGTTGTGGTTGTTGGAGTCGAGCAGAGGCGGGGGCGAGTAATGGGTGGAGGGATCGGTGGGGCGAGAGGGTGGCTGAACGTACAGGTTCTGCTGGGCGGGGTAGCCCAGACCGCGGTTTGGCAAACACGCTTCTGTGGACACCGCGAATGAGAAGTGTACAAAAAGGCTTCTAAATACAGCGACTCAAGTCTGAGCACGCAGAGCGTTAAGCACTAGGGCATTTATGTGTGCACGTCACTAGGGTTTGGATAACTTTTCATCCTTCTGGTCTGCAAGAGATGACTTGAGCTTTTGACAAGTGAGGCAAATGTGCTCAACTCGAAAGGATCCTCACCTGATTGTGTTAGACAGACAAAACAGAGTAATATGCAATAGTAGCACGTAACTTGGCGTCTCACTTATTCCCTGCAGCGTGAAGTGTCACACTCGAGAAACTATACCGTGAGTACTAGTACGTCTGCAAGGTATAACTGAGCAGTTAGAGCACGGGCACTAACGTGTAGTCTATTCAAGAGACTCAAAATCCATCATGCTTCCAGAGAAATCACTTGATCCTTTTTTGCAAGAAAATAAGTACATTTTCATGAAGAATATTTCTACAATACATGTAATAATATGGCATTTGTGCATTTCTTGATTGTCTCATAGGTAGAAATTAGTGCAAGCGTAATACGATTCCATGCACACATTAAGATATGACCAACGGAATTATACACAATGTCCCACGAAAACGGAACCCGAAATCTGGGGAACCTAAGATCCCCAGATCTAACACCGCATGTGATTATTTTCTATGGGGAAAAAGTATATTACGGGCCCTTCAAAATACTGATAAATTGAAAAAAAAAACACTAAATAATTCAATGTACTAAAAAATGATCGACAGTTAAACGAGTTGTTTCATAGATGCGACCAAGAGCTCACAAGTGCATCGACAGAAATGGACGACATGTGGAAGGAATTGGACATGAAAATATGAGCGCAATATTTTTAATAAAATTATTTACTACACAGTAGTAGTAAGGACTTCTTTTCTAAAACCTAAAACAAAGTTAAATTGTGGCGTCTAGATTTTATTGTTTGACTCTCCTGCGCAATCATGTTTCTGACAACCTTCAGTTGAGTAATAACAGGTAAATATTTTTGAAAATATTTTATCAAAACGTATAGCATTTGCTGGAAAGCTTTCAACGAAGAATACAGCTAAAACAATAAAAATACAGCAAATAATTTTTGAACTACATTATTTTCCAGGATACTGAATATCGCATCGTAAATGAATGTAAACTAAAGAAGATTATATATTTTATTTCATAGAATACGAACTGACGGTATCTCAGCAGCGCGAATAGTGGCCGTCTTAATTAAGGAGTTCATTTTGGTAAATTTATAATTTAGGATAGAGAAGACAATTATTTTCGAGCTTAAGCTTTCGATTAAATTTGCTCTAACCGTCTTCAGAGGGCGATGTATACTGTGACAAAACTAATGCTGCCGGCTTGCATCTAGAATACACAAAATTATTTATTTAATCTACACAATTATAACGAGTGTGCATGTGGAGCGGCCAATGATCAAAGTAAGAAATCATTACTAAGTATCCATATTTCTGTTAATTTCACGAGGCTCTTTCATGCTATAAAATGCCCATTCTAAAAATCTAAAGAATTGTTTTCCGTGATCAATAACGTTAGTGATCAATGCTGACTATGTTCGAAGGAGAAACTAACTCTTTTGCAAATCAGCATTCGTGGTAGGAAATCATTATCACATTTTTAGAATGTTCAAGTCATGCAAACAGTTAAAATTTTTATTCCCGAAAAATTGTACACACATTTTACACCATAAAAGAGGTTCATAAAATTAACTGACACATGAATATCCCACTATACATATAAAAGTAGGCCTGTTTTGGTTTGTTGGTTGGTCCGTCCGTCTCCCTGTGACGCTCTACCGATTCAGAAACGAGAAAATTCCCGGATTTATATTTCTATTCAGCGAGACTGTCAGAGAAGGCAGTCCATATCAGTGATACTGCAAATAACAATAGTCCATGCTAGATTTACCGTAAATAAGAGGGCATATTAAGAAATTAACATCATTTGTCCCGCCATTTTTGGCGGAGCGCGTCTTCTAGTTTCGTACTAATTTCTTCCTCTGATCATTTCCCGCTCCTCATGAACGCTTCTTTTTAAATTGTGTACATTAAAAAAAATATTTTTGTATTTAAGATGCAAGCCGGCAGCATTTGTCTTTTATTGACATATACTTCGTTTCCTGACGACGGTAAGAGCAAATTTAACCGAAAGCTTGGGCTCAGAAATCCTGGTCATGAATAACCCTAAATGTAAAACAAAAAATATCACAGTATATTTTGGTTTCCATAGTTTAGTTGTACACAGTTCATTTTAAAGAAAACAATGAGGGACATTTGTGACGAAATCTAGCAAAATTTAACTGGGCCAAACCCAGATTAAGCCCTGAGGACGACGATATGTTGTTGCGACACAAGAGAGTTCACTACCTTTGTTGACTGGTGCCAGAGCAGCAGCTGCGGCGACAGCTGAGACCCCAGAGGGCTGAGACAGGGCGTGGCGGCGCACGACCAGCTGCAGCTCCTCCTTGTGACTGTCGAGCAGCTTACGCGCCTCCTTCAGGCTCAGGTTATCTGGTGGGGAACATTGCGGTCATCACGTGATGGAACGCCTGTCGCGCTGCGTGCACCAAGCTTCATAGCTTCTTATAAAATATGCAGTGAGGGCTGAAATCAACACTAGGTCTGGGGAAATAGGATCCAAGGTACAACAGGATACCTATACATGACATGCGACTCAAATCTGCTCAAAAGAAAATAAGCTATGAGCAGCCTTCAGAAGCGGTCCTATACTGCACCACTGTCCGTTCACGGAGAGGCTAGCACCAGCCTTCAGGAACGGTCCAAAACTGCACCATTTAGAGTGGATCAGAAGCGGGACGCGTCCGCAGGTCGGAGCTCACCGGTGGCGGAGTTGTTGATCTTGACGAGCTCGTCGCCCTCCCTCAGCTGGCCGTTCTTGGCGGCCAGGCTGCCGCGCACGATCTCCTTCACGTACAGCCGACATCCCAGCACCACTCCCAGGTCTGCTCGCCACAACGACATATAAACTTCATTCCTTTTGCTCAAGACAATGTGTCGAATACCTTATAAAATGTAAAAAATAGATAGATATAAATGGTAATAGCATACATAACAGTGCTTCAGTGACTGACTTTATCGCGCTGAAAGAAAGAGACCATTAGGATGGGCTATAGAGAACGAAAAATCTTAAGTAAACTGGGCACGAAAGACAGGAGTCCCGAAGGCCTATCATTAACTGAGATAACCTAACAGTGCTCTCTGAGAACGCTAGTCCCCATAGCATACGGTAGACAAACTTAACATAATAATATTGCTTGTCTATCCTGTGCCCCCGGAGGAATTGAGATACAAAGGTATAAAAACTATCAAAATTAAATTTAAAACAGTTAACGTTTTCAAGGAGGGAAACCGAAAATAAGTGTGTGCGTAACATTGACTCTATTCACGGAGTCAAGAAAATCCCCCGAATGTTCAATGTTAGCAATGATTTCAATCTTCGTAACATAGTTTTTTGTTATTGATATTTCTAGAAGGGGTGTAACTTTTGCGCCACGAATTATATACATGATCTGTATCTTCCTAATTTGAGCCCTAATTGTAAAATATCCTTCTCCCCTCGCATGTTCCAAGGTGCGCTGAAGCGCCCTGCAGTTGGTGAGTACCACTGTAATCAATATTCAACTTCTGGAGGTAATTTATAGTCAAACAGAAAAAAAATAGTTAGATATATTTATTTTGCTTTCTTGAAAATATGAATTTTTTCATTTCAACTCATAAGGATCCTACAGATTTGGCCTTGCGATAATGAT
The DNA here is from genome assembly GCA_014899125.1 of Orchestia grillus. Taxonomy (NCBI): domain Eukaryota; kingdom Metazoa; phylum Arthropoda; class Malacostraca; order Amphipoda; family Talitridae; genus Orchestia; species Orchestia grillus. The sequence goes on from VOMN01079368.1 coordinate 7,908, forward strand.
ACGTACTTCACTTGACGCACAATTTATATGCAAACAAAATAACCTGGAGAAACTAGAGAAAAGTTAAAAATTTATGAAGAAAAAAATACAATATTCATGGAATTTTTTACAATTTTCAACAAAATAAAGCCTCGTCGTTTAATCGCAAGAATTGTGACCTTTATATTTTTGTGAAGTTTACTAAATTTAGTTTCATATTTTTTAAATCGAAAAACTTACAAAATGTGATTTTTTCATCGAGGTACATAGGTGTGTGGCAAATTTGATACAGATCTGTTCCATAGGAACAAAGTTTTTTACAAACCGGTCCCCTGAGGGTCGATGAGCGCGCTTTGTGGCTACAAATCATAGGAGGACGCCAGACTTCGCTAAATTTTGGGTAATGCGCCTTAAACCTTCGTCAAGAGTTTGGTTGTGATACAGTATAAAGTAACACTTATATAATACTAATGCTACAGGGGTGCAAACAGCAAGTGATTTTCAACCTATGCTAATTCACACAGAGCATGTGCCCGATAAACACCGGTACGTTCTGTCGTAAAATAAAATGCGTAAAACTTAGCCTCGAAGAGCATAGCGAGAATTTTAAATTATTCAAATTAAGCCCACACGCACAAGACACATGTTACTCCAGACAAGAAGTGCTCACCCTCCTTCTTCTTGGTGCGGGTGAGGGTGATGGAGTGGGTGAGGGGCGAGGAGTGCGGCAGCACAACGCGCCGCCGCACCAGCAGCTGGACGCTCGCACCAGAGTCCCTCAGAACCTGCACCGCTCGAGCGTAGTCCACGCCCTCCAAGTTGACGCCATTAGCTGAGATCAGGCGGTCGTTCACTCTGCACAAATGAACTTCAATGTAGAACTGGGGCATTTTCAGGCACCTCTTATGCAAAAAGAAAAATGAACTAACGTCTTCACAAACAAAACGTTTCCAATATCATAAGTTCCACATGAATGTCAAAGGATCCATTTGAATGAAAAATACAATAAGAGCTCTAAGAAATACACGCTAACCATTCAACTCGCTCAGTAGCACGAGTACGATATAGATATGTAGACCCTACGGGAGTTGAAGTTTCAGGTCCTACAAGATACACGAAGTGACGGGATAGTCACCTCCCCAATTCAAAAATGCTATGGAGGTAATGACGCCGTTCAGATGAATTTTATTTGACTACTTACATTAGTAAGTATAAAAGCTCCCTAGCCACATGTAATGCGATCTCGAGAGAGAGAAGAAGGGATCATTTAGTATGGACTTCAGAAAACGCAGAATCTTTACAAATGTACGTTCCCACACAGGATCCCCTACGTATAGAAAAGGCAAGTTAAGAAGAGAGAAAGAAAAGATAACGAACAATCAGTGAAACAGGCATAAAAATGGAAAGAATCAAGGTGGGCATGAAAGACAGAAGTCCCGAAGCCTAGCTAAAACTGAGATATCCTAACAGTGTTCCTCTGGGGACGCCCCTCCCCATAGCATAGGATAGACAAACCTAACAAACCTAACCCTATCGTCTATGGCCCATCCTATGCCCGCTGAGGGGCTGTTTAGACGGACTGGACCACAGTTTCGCCACATCCTACACGAGCTCGCTCACTTTTTCCTCATTGTAATAGGTGACAGTAATTAAAATGCCACATTGGCATGAACACGTGGCATTTGCAAGCATCTCATCATACTGCGATAAGCAATTGAGTTTCATCGACATCAAGTTTTAAGGCACAGCTGAGCTATAGGGCGTAGTTATGATTTACCTAGGCCTTCCAGCTAATACAAAGCGACGCAGATGAGCATCTTGAATTCTTACCAGTTTGATAAGCTTCCAGGAACAACAATGATTTGATGTTGACTTTCCGAGTTGTAATATTTCTGACGTTAAAGCTGTATAAGCTTTATTGAAGCTCTATTATTCTACAGGGTTGACGTTGGTCCAACGGTGAAAGAAAAGCCCATCTCTATTATCTGGCTAGCAGCAGTTGTTATTCATATTAGCCTGCGCCGTTTCTATGATATCTTTCTAATTTAGCGATAAGGTAAAACCAACAACCGGCAAATAATGCAACTTAATTGGACGCACTGAAACTAGCTACACAATAGACAGGCGCACCATGTACTCGACTAGGTCATTTGGGGGACATCTGGTCTTCAACTGCACCTCCTCCATGTTATGACGAAAAGCTAGCATAACTAGACATCACATAATATATAGATAGCAACACTTCTGTGACTCGGACTGTCTCGAACAGAAAGAAATGGGAAAATTTAATATGGAAAATACAAAATAGGGAGTAAATGCACAACGTGTGTTCCCACACATGATCTTTTGTGCATAGAAACAGAAAGTTACGAATGAAAAAGAAAAGACAAAAAAGAAATAACGAAGAAAGTGTGAAAATTGAATGAAGTAAAGACTAACGTCCCGAAGGACTATCAATAGCTGAGGTAACCTAACGGTATCTTCTGGGGACATCAGTCCCCATAGCATATGATAGACAAACTTAACTAACCTAACCCTATTGTCTATCCTATGCCTCCTACGTGGTAGACATCAGATAAACGCCAGTCCATTTGAATTAAGGATGTGGACCTCACTGAATACAAACGTATGACCGACCCTTTACAAGCTACTCAACACAATTTCCAGCAGGTCCCATATCGACCACGTGCGAAGAGATGAATACGTCAATGGAAACTTTGATCCCTGCACTAACGACCAAGAACACTTACTCCAGTTTGCCCTCGGCAGGCCCCGCCTTGAGCACGTCCGAGATAGCGATAGAGGGGTCTCCGTTGCGGAAATGGGGGTTATCTCGACCGCCCGACACCGCGATACCAAACCCAAACCGCGGCACACGCGTCAGGGTCACCGTCCGGAACTCCCACACGACCCGCTCGCCGCCCTGCGGACGACAGATTTGGGTTACTGGGTCTGTGCAGGCTGACGTCTCCTCATGCAGATGAAAAACAGACGGTAATATCTTAATTCTATACGGACCACTGCCATTCCTGAAAGATATAAGGAATAGTATTGTCTCGTCTTCAATTCATGTTTTGTTCAAAATAAAGTGTATGTGCACAAAAGTGCATAAAATATGAGCAACTGTTGTAATATTTAGACCATTTAAAAAAGAAACTGATCCTCGTAGGGTTGAAAACAGAAACTAGAAGCCCAATAGCCTTCTGTGAGCCATAAAGAATATAGAAATCAGGGGATAAAAGGCAGGAAACAACAGCCCAAATACTACACGAGTTACGCGACTTCATGAGGTGATGAGGCACTAGTGACAGGTGAAAATTTGACACGGGAAACCAATGATTGGAACCATTTCTGTCAGATACTGGTTATCGCAATGCACTGCTAAAGGTTACAGAGGAAGGCATAGTCATGTCAGACTGTAAACATATGTCTTAGGTTATTCAAAATCATTTACAGCTTCAGAGAGAAGCATTTACAAACCTTCAAAATTCAGTTTTCATCGAATTTCAAATCATCAAACATCGTAAAATTCAAGCAATAAAGGGGCATTACCGAAGATGAATTGCACCACGTAAACTGAAAAAAAATAACTTTCATTATAAATGAAATTAATGAAAAGTAGAGTTAAAATAAAGAGGATGCTTACTAATAAAAATTTTACTGATATAATCTTCAATTAAAAAGTCATCTTTCCCGATGACTGCGTTTTTTACTAGTTCAATAGTACCCTGAGAGATATTTTTAAAGTTTCATCTGATTCTTCTTCGCGAATTTATTTAAAAATTGCTGATGACCCATTATTAAATCATACTCGTCAATTTTCGACCCAAATTTCCCGTGAGAATCGAGTTTTGCAGGCGGCTCTGCCGCCGCAGAAAATTTACGTAGTGTTGACAGAACTTTGGGCGAGTAGTTCTTACAGTAAGCTTTAAATTATTACACGGTTCGAAGGTTTATTCTGGTAAAAGTTCAAAGGTTTACACAATCTTCAACAAACTTTGAGCAAAATCGCCGTTGCGTAGCGCGGAATTTTTAAAATAAAATAGGACAAAAGTCATTTGAGTATAACTGAAGAAGGCAACAATTAGATGGTAATTTTACAATGACTCCATCCTACAAAAATACTAAAAAAATTCGAAGAAGTTCTCAACATTTAAGAACAAACTAGAGATTTGATAAAAGCGAATTCAACCTTCTGTTATCACCGGATCTTTTATTTCCTGCTCATTTTCTGGCACTCCCACCACTAGTTAATAACAGTTCGCCAGTTCGCATTTCAGGCTCAAAGATAGCAGTGCGAGAAGTGAACACAAAAAGTTCCGTTCCACACCGCTAATCAATGGACGGACTTGTAGCTAAACCGCGTAGCACCTCTCATCGCCCTGGTAATCCAAAGACGGCGAAGTGAAGTATTAGGTTACTTTTTTCCTCAAATCAGGTATCATTATGCAAATTACAAGCGGAAACATGCCGCAGGCCAATGTTAGCTCTGCAGAGCCAAGTAAAACTAAGAAATGTCCATAAAAAGTGCCCATCACGAGCAACCATTATTATTAGGGTTCAATAACCAAAATTCGGAATCAATTACAAGGTGATTCTTCATTTGAATTCATACTGAATTCCAGATTCATAAAATAGGGCTTTGATGCCAAATTCTGAGAAGTTTGTTCTCGAAAATAATCCATTTTAAGATTAATCATTTTTCAGGCAACGAGAAAAAACAAGTGGCGTTAGTATAAACCTCTCAAGCTTAAATCAACATTATTCGCATGTTTCCAATAATATTTGTTTTATTAACACGCTGACTGACAACGATGAGTAATTTCGTAGTCAGCAATCAACAGTCTAGCCAGGTACGAGTATAATCGTAGCACGAGTAGATCTATTTAAATGTAACGCACTCAAAATGAACTGGCGTCTGGAACTAACGTTATTCCTCTAAACATAAATACATCATAACATGAAAAATCGAACGTAAAGGCAAAAAGTAAATGTAAAGAAATACATAAAGATTACAGAAAAATATTTTGTCATTGAAGCTAACAAATGAAACGCATTTTTTACTAATTTGAAAACATTTATTCGAAAAATTATAAACAAAACGTCAGATCATTCTGCACGTAATACCTTGAACCATTTATGTACGGACACATCTGGTTGACGTGAGCATGCAGTACATGCCTGCCTAGTTTCTTTACGAAGTTTCTTTCCTGTACCCTCCCTGCATTGTTTGATATCATGTATCACTAGTGTACGCGACCCGACAAAAATGACGGGATTCACCACGATTTATTCCTAGTAGTTGTAGTAGTAGTGAAAGCAGCGCTTCAGAAACTCAGTCTANCCACATATCGTGCCGCTTGCAGTAATATTCTTCATGGTAGCACGTAAATAGTTCCACGAACAAAATATATATATATACATGCACATAAGAGCAAAAGTTGCACATATACACGACGGTTATTATTATAGCCGGGATAACGTGTACTGTGTACCTACCCATATACTACCACACAATAAATTTCACTCATACAGGAAGTTGGGCATCAGTTAACCATATTCAATAGGAGCTAAATGGATCACGTACGCTAAAAAAGCACAATACAGGGTGGCGTAAAAGCCATTTCACCATTTCGAACATTCATTACACGACTAATACAGATATAAAAATGCCTTACATAGGAAATAAAAGATAAAATTTTAAAGTTTAATTCTGTACCGATGATAAAGATTAGCAGAATATTTTTTAATCGAAAGTTAAACAATTTTCATTCACCAAAAATGTTGAAATACGGTAAGGACCAACAAGCAAAGATGGTTGGTTGGAGAGTTATTTCTCTTGCAATGGATCGTTAGTTGCAGTACAGAGGGACTTCGAAAGAACATTCAATCAACAAAGGCCTTCCAAACGTTGCATTATTGCAACGATTTTAAGATTCAAAGATTCCGGTTCAACAGCAGAAAAATAACGCTCAGGCAGACCGAGATCGGCACTAAGAGCTGCCTTTCCTGGTCGTTTAATTTCACGTTTTGGTGACGTTTCATGGCCACCACGGTTTCCTGATTTAACTCCTGCAGATTTTTTCCGACAGGGATACCTTAAAGGAAAGGTTTATATTCATATATCTAATACTCTCCGTAAGCTAAAAAACATCAAAAAAATCAACAGACTAACTCCAGATATATTGGAAAAAGTAATGGAAAATATTTTACGTAGAATACGCCTGTTTAAATTATAATGAAAAATATTCAAGAGATATATTACAATAATAAAACTTGGTGATTTTCTCTTTCATTTTATATGTAACCTATTTTATACCAGTACTAGTTTTCAAACTCACAAGAAAGGATAACCAAGACAAGATATTATGTAGCCCAAGCATCCGGTCGCATTAGCTCAGACGGTCTCCAGGGGACGATGTACACTGGGACAAAACAACATGCGCTGCCGCCTTGTAGCTAGAATACACAAAACTGATTTTTTAAACGTTCAAAATTACAACGCCAAAATCCGAGAAAGAAATTATTGCGAATTATCCATGCGTCTTAATTTTGCGAGTTTTTGTTAGTTGTCTGGTAATTAGTTGTCTGGTAATAAAGGTTCAAAACATTGAAGTAACTTTTACGCCACTCACAAATGGTGAGTACACATATTTATTACGACAAAAAAATATAACATAGCATTACATACTGAACACGTTGTCCCCTCTCAAGAATAAAGATATAACGCAAAATTATGAAAATCAGTTGCACCTATCCAAAAACCATGAATTCTGGAATCAGCACCATAACACTAGAGAAAATTCATATTCGTAGTAAATGCAACAACGATAACAATCACCCAGAACTTTCTCGTTTCTTTGACTCTCAATGTCAAACGCCCAGTTTCACCCTTGGACCTAGCGCATTTTTCAACGCGCCTTCTAGCAATTATGGAAACGAGTTCATGCCGCACGATACTTCATCAAACGGCCATATGTTACGAGAATGTTTTGCGCAACGTATTGTGCCACATTAGCAGTGCACCACGCGGCAATACAACATTACCTTGTCAAGTGAACATCTTTTGCACACCAACCACAAAGTCCTGCGTTTCTATACCCAAAACTTTCGCAGAACATCAGAAGTTATCCTGCACACCAAAAGCAAATGTCGCTTACAACATACACCTTTTACACAACACATATACGTTTTGCACAAAACATAGACGTTTCGCACAAAACACAGACGTTTCGCACAAAACACAGACGTTTCGCACTAAACATAGACGTCTCGCACAAAACACAGACGTTTCGCACAAACACAGACGTTTCGCACAAAACACAGACGTCTCGCACAAAACACAAACGCTTTGCTCAACACATCCTGACAACCAATGAACATAATGGCCCGAGGTGGGTTCGATGAAGCGAAGCGATACAGCCGCAGGTCGACACGTTTGGGTCGGACGGCTGGAATAGCTCCCAGCGGCGGCAGCACCGAGCAGGCCTTGCAGAACTCGAGGTTCAGCTTAAATTCGGCCCTGACCGCTGCAAGCTACAGAGGTGCACTGCGAGGTGTGCCTATTTAACGAACCTTAATGCAAGGTGAGAGAAAATAGCTTTTGCGGAACGAATAGCACGCTATAATTCAGTGATGTTTTCGAGAACCAATAAAATGAATCGCTTGAATAAAATTTTCAGAAACTGGCCTTTTGTATTCAGCAGTTTTCGAATCGAAGTATTTAGAGACCTTATGTGACAACCTACAAGTACTTTTTACGAGAAATCTTGGTACAGTTAAAAATTTACAAAAAACTAATGTACATTTATCGTTCCCTGATACGTTGGAGACTCAAACTTTTTCAAATTTGTAACACATTGATTACGAGCTGTAAAATTGAATAATACTTGACTAGGTAATGTTATTTAGTTCAAAGCTCCACACCCACATGAAATGTAATCAAAGGAGAGCGAAAAAAGACCATTCAGTACGGATTTTAGAAAACATGGAATCCATGCACAGGTGTGTTCCCACACAAGATTCCTTACGTATAGGAATATCAAGGAATCCGAGAACAAGGTATGAAAATGGAAAGAAACTTAGTGGGTATGAGAGAAGTCCCGAAGACATAGCTGAAGATGGGGTAAGCTAACAGTGTTCCCCAACTGAAAAACAGTTGGCAAAATACTACTAATAATTATTCTCCCTAAATTAAAACGCTTCCCACCATGTCGGTCCCGCTACAGATTTCCGATCACTCTGAGACAACTTAAAGGGGATTTCATATGATTAAATCGTTCATGAAAATCTTAGACGCCATAAAATTTATTACTATGGATATATTCATCAAAATCAAATTAAATGCCCTGGGTTATTTTTTTCCATATGGAGAAAGTGGTCGAGGGTTCACAGTTTCGAAGAGAAAAATAATAGAAAAGACAAGCCTTGATGTAAAACAGTTTCTTCGTCCCTCACTCAAACAGCAGCGAAAGACAGGCATCCGGTTGTTGTAAATGGACGACCCCCGTGAGAGCTTCTGCTATGAGACACCACCAGAACGGATGGTTTACTCCCACAAAGTCATTGTCGGCCGTATTCTACGAACTCCTTCATTCCACAATCAATCCATTCGTGTAACACCAATCATGCCTCTAAACTACCTTATCTTTCTGACGTTCGGTCTTCTCCTGTCTTTCACTCTTATAGTCCCTGTGTCTCGGCACCGTACAGCGATCTTGGAATCAACACTTTTCTTACAGACTCCCCTTAACTTTCACACTCAAACTTCTGCACTGCAACACTCCCTCTACAACATTCCCCACACTTGATAACCTTTCCCTAGTCTACAGATCGAATCATCTTCAGTGGCCCCACATGCACACACACCCCAAGGTATTTAAACTCCCTCACTTCTCCAGCACCTGTCCATTTAAGCAAAACCTCAGTCTCCGTATACTTCCCACCTCTCGTACACTTCATCACCTCAATTTTACGCACATTCATCCTCAACTACCGTCTGTTACTTGCCTTACAAAATTCGTAACACACAAGTTGTTTGAAGTAACCAAAATGTTCTCTTGTATTTTAGGCATCATTTTACAAGTGTTTCTCTCAACTTCCCAGTGAAAATGCGAGTTATATGCAAGGGGTTAAAAAAATAAATCACGCCTTTAAATGAATATAACTGTTCCAATTATGAAAAGATGCTAAGTACCTTCTTTAAATTATCGTACAGACAATTGTTTAAGTATGAATGTAAATATGCCACACACTCGCTTATTTACTGTCAGACAAGGGAAATAAACTAATGAAAGACAGCACTATTATTATATTCGTTAGTTTAAAGTAAGGTTTGATTAGATTATTAAATTAATTAGCTTAAAGCTTCCTATCCACATGAAATGTCATACAAAGAGAGCAAAGAGAAGAAGGGACCCCCCTAGTATCGACTGTGGAACACGTGGAATCTATGCCCAGGTGTGTTCCCATACCGTATTCCCGGCGCATAGGAACAGCAAGCTAAGAACGAAGAGGAAGAAAAGACAAATAAGAGACTTCGAAGGTGTGAATATTGAAAGAAGCAAACTGGGAACGTAAGATAGAAATCCCAAAGGCCTATCTATAGCTGAGGCAACCTTTCAGTTTTTCCCTGGATAACAATACTCTAATTCTTTACCGTCACGACAGATCCATAGTTTTGAAACAGATTACTAATTAATTTAAAGCGTTCTGCCCGCATGAAATGTGATCTAAAGAGAGAGACCATACAGAACGGGGAACCTATACATAAGGTGTATTCCGACACAGAATCCCGTGCGCATGGAAACAGCAAGTTAAGAATGGAGAGGAAGAAAGGCCGAAATAGAGATGGCAAGGAAAGTGCGAACATTGACAAGCAAAGTTGGTACGGAAGAAAATCTCCATAGAAGAACTTGTTTTAATTATTAACACCTTCGATTCGATGATCAGTATTTACGATGGAATGATGAAACAAAAACATAAATACAAAACACGTTGAATAATATTCCGATAACAAGTATAGGCGGTCGTACAAAAATCTTCCAGAATTGAGCTCCCAGATTCCCAGTCGATTCCAAGTTTTCAAGCTTCACTGAACCAGCATCCCTCGAACGCACAACTCAGGTTAGTGAGACCCACAGCCACGGGACTTCATAATTAAGTTTTCTACGAAAAAGTCGCCCAGCGCAGCTCTGCACTCTCTTCTACGTAGGACGAAGACGGAATGCTTTCCGCATTCATAGCTTCACGCACGAACAAGTTCTGCAACTCCGCGTGCGTGCTGAGCCTTCGTGTTTACGTAGTAACCTAGCGACATCACAAGTACTTCTGTCTCAACAGTGGTGTGTTAATAAGCTACTGGTAAAGAATTTATAAAATAAAACGTACAAGAACGAGAACAAAACTGCCAGTATCATAAAATGAGCTGGAGCAATGTGTGGAGGTCTCACCTGGGCATCTCCTCCCGCCTCGGTGTTGCTATCCATCTTCATGCCGGCGGCTCAGAGCCGCGAGACGGGGTTGGTGGCTTCACAATAAACGAGGCGGAGTCGATCATCGGTTACACACGACCAGAAAAACGTGAGCGATCAAAATTTACTACGGAACACTCGGTGCAGCGACATAAATGGCACGTGGAACCACCGAAAATTCATCACAGTGCACGAACCGTAACCGTATTTGTGTTGAATATTTGATTAGAATTATGACTTGCGTCCGATTCAAGAATCCAATTTCACACTCGGTCGAGCAACACACGGATTTGGAGTCAAGTTCAACGCTTAAACTAATAAGGTGCGTAGCAGAATAAAGCCCTCGTATTTAAACACGGACCTATGGTTTGAAAAATTATACAAAATTTCCTCGCACAACCACGAAGCTTTTTGAAGGCGAGATGGTTCACTAGAAATGAAACAAAGAATAGCTTAAAATTAAATAACTCCTATAACTTGTACGTAAATGACCAAGTTAACGAGAAACAGAGACATAGAAAACGATCACCAACCTAAGAAATTAACTACCGTGAAATTCGTTTGAATTCCACAACGTGAGGATTGTAACGCACATCGAACAGCAGGAACGGGAGCACTTGGACTGCACATGCCAACATTGCGCATGTGGCGCGGCCCCTGCAGCACGGGACCAAGTCGCATGAGCGCTGAAGGGACGCGTTCCAGGAGTCCGAGGCGACCTCGCTGCCATTGAAGGAAACGCGCCAAGGGGAGAATTGATTTCCAAGCGATTTTTTCCATTATATCAGAGTAATGATGACTTTACAGTCGGGACAATTTCATTAAATTACCCAGAATTCTACAAAAGTATTACGTGATGGCGCAAAGAAAGTTTCGAGAGTAGCTGTACTTAGAAGGGTGACATGGCATACAGCTATTATGGCACTGAAAATCCTCGAGCAAAGAATCTATTGCAGTAACACGTCATCGTGAGACTGAAGAAACTGATAAACTACCAGCCTATTTAAGACACAGAAATAAGCAACAAGCATTGCCGCCTACGGCGAACAGCAAGAATAACGTCAGCGGAGCACCGAGTTTTTCAAAAAAAGCTGACGAGGACACTCGCTAGCTGCACACCCGTTGTGTTAGGCGCTCAAAGACCTGCACTTCGTTGTGGAACGAGACCGGACAGCGATGATTTTCTCAACATAAACTGCAGCTTCGAGACTGGGCATTGTAGACGAAAAGAAATGTGTAGGAAAAACTTTTACAATCTCGTTCATTCAAGTCAATACAAATCGAAAAAGGTTCCTTTTTAAATTATACGCACTAATTTCAATTTTCATTTGTGAAACTAGGTTCCAACAGAAACGCACGACAGCAGAGTAACTGATCAGATGATTGCTAATCAAATCGAGTTTTCCAAGAACTTTGGACTACCACAGGAGTACCTCATCCACTCATTCATCTTGGGCCAAACTTACACAGAAGTTGAGAGAACAGTCGGAGATGACGGTGTGGGGATCTACGACGGCCCATCAGTCCGCCCCTCACGCCCAACAACCACGTAGACATAAGCGGCACATTCACACCCTCGTTATCTGACCTCAAATTGCCGCACACATCGATCTCAAGGCAGAGGGCGCCCGCATGAGATGTAAGTAACATCGCTCGCTCACATTGTGGCCGTCCATTCATAACAGATTACGTCATGCCCCCTACACTTGGTTGCTCTTCTGTAGACGCAGCACGAGCTTTGTGGTCTTGTGCAGCCGCGCTGGACACTAACGGTCACCTACCACTAACCCTATCTTTCTTTAATCACTTTTGCTGATCTAAAAACAATAACGACGTGAATTTGTTGATATTTAAGCTTAAACTAGTGCCTTATACAACTCTTCCCACGACAAAAGCGAAACCAGAGTGCAAATAGGAGCATCTCATGTTCGTTTGCCGTCAAGACTGACGAACTATGTTTTATACTCCTATTTAATTTAGACGCGTTTACTCGAAGTGTAAATGTACTAAAAGATAATACGTTAAGAGGAAAATTGAAAATAAAAATCCTCAGCTCTATATAGGTTGTCCTAGAAGCCTGGTAGCTTATCTGAGCCCACAAACGGTGTATATTCTGATTCCAGTTTATTCTCTCATTTCTCACCGACTGTAATACTGTGATATAAATTACTAGTGTTAAATAACTTTTTCAAAAAACTGAGTAATGGAGACTCAGTTAACTTTGACAAAAATTTCAAGCGTGACGTTTTCATTAGCCCCACTCAACACGAAGCAAGAGAAGCAAATTAATATTCTAAAACTTCCATTCATGCATAATTACACGTTTGTGTTGTGCACCACGACTCGCACACGTGCCGCACCGCAAGACTGAACAATTGTAACCATGTTTACTGAATTCGGTACGAGTCTGGACATTATTTTTCACGTCTCAGGACGATAAAATGATGCTGTGAAGTTCATTTCCACAAGAAAAATGAACGAAACAATATCGCTTGCATCAGCGACTTGGAACCTGTACCATACGTAAACTGAGGGACAAATTAGAAATATTTGCGGAAGAAAATCATCATAAAATGCTGACAACGTTCACGAATTGAAGAATGAACGATTTTTCAACAACACCATAATTGAATTTTCTAATACTATCGACACACTTCAAACCCAAAAACGAATTGCAATGCAAATCAGTCCACTAAAAACATCGCATTCAAAATAACACTTTAGCAAAGTAAAATATTTACAAGTAACAACTCGCACAATAATAAATCGTTACTAACAACGCCTCAAGTAATTGGATAAGTCGCCTGTAGCTTTCAGTCTATCACGATAGGCACTCACAAAGGAGAAATTGAACCTGTTGAACTAAAGGCACCGAAGACAAATGGTGACAGCAAATAATATATAAATGATAAGATCTCATTTGATGTTCAAAACTCGAGCATTACTTGGGAGTAAAAGTCAGAGCACCACGTCAATAAATTTTCAGGATACCCAGAAGAAAACATTTCTGCAGCCCGAAACACATGATCACGGACCTCCAAGATGGTAAAGTATCAATAAACGTCCAACAAATACTGAACAAAAGTGCCCACAGCAAATATCCTACAAAGCAAGACAAAATGCCGATAAATCTGCAAGCAGCCCAGCAAAAACGTAGCAGGCAGCAGCAGTCCGCAACAGATCATCACGACACAAAGGAATGCCGGCCAAAAGATCGTTTTCTTGCCAGGAGCAGCAGTGGCAGTCTCGACCACCTGTAATGAGAGAGGCTTCCTCTCTCAGCACCCTCACAGGAAGTGCATCACGCTCTTGGAATGTGTTCCACCCTCCAAAAAATACTCCAGTTTTTAGTATTTAACAAGAAATTAGAGAAAGTTCTACTTTCACTAAGCATATGTCTCATTTCGAGGACCTTAGAAAAGTTTGATAGTGGCTGCCCGTAAGCTCGATGGAATGAAACACTGCACAAATGAGTGGAATACAAACTTATTATTAACCAAAATCACGCACAGCGCGGCAACCATGACACTTTTTGTACTAATTTGGCCCCCGGCGAACACGTTACACCAGTCAGACTCTGCAATAGAGAAAATTCCCGCTGCTATTATCGAGTGGGATCTCTCAGCTGAACCAATCGAAGATCCAATCCAATCCCGTTCCATCCCACACGCAGCATCTCTTTACACATACATGATAGTCTGAAAACTTTAGTCAATTAACACAAGTTGAAATATCGGTTAATTTCTTTTTACTCGAGAGTTTGAGAGTTAAGGGTGCACATAAATTCAATGACTGCGAATAGAACAGCTTGAAAGTATGTATTTCCGTCAGGAGTAACAGGAAGAAGTACGCGTTTCGGTGAAAACTTCGTGATTTCGACTGCAAAAACTCCTTCACAAGCACAAAAGAATTCGACACGGTAGATTTTTTATTCAATATTGTCAGCATTCATACGAATGTGAGGTTAGTTGGTCATCTTTATAAAACTGAAATAACATTTTCCAATAACTTCACCTTCAAATCATAACTTAACACGATTGAATAACTCAAAAGTCATTCAGCATGAGCACAACTAAAATGGTCAGAGAAATGACACGACTAAATGACAGCAAGATGAAAAGTAGCGGTGTCAATGTGGTGTAAACTGAACGAATTTCCCTAATAATTTGTAGCTGATACCTGTCACGGATAAAACTTTTTTCAAAACACAGTTTGAAAATTATCATAAACATATACCCACACAAACAGTCGAAGAACAAATGACGATCTGTGTTTCACTCACAATCGCAAAGCATTTCAAGTTAGCGTTCACAGAACGTTCGTCGTGATACCCTAACCCCTTCACGAATTGCCCCAACATACAACGCGACTCACTACGACAAAATCGCGGAACTCCGCCTCAGTCGCGTGGGTGTAGGGAAACCTGTCCGTACGATGTCGCTGGGAGCACCTACGAGCGCTGCCCAATAATTGCACGACTGCAGGTCTTAATAGGCGCTTCCATTATGATGAAAACGAAAAAAATAGCGTACTGGCTATCCGCCTCCACACACTTCTGATCAGTTTCCATGAATCGAAAAATCCGGCGTTTCAAAGAAGTTTCAAGTGACACGCACGGCCAAACTATGAGCAATAATCGGACGCAGCGGTTTGCGGTGCAGGTAACCAACCGCAGGAAGGCATGACAACGACACCCAACGATCGTTGAACCGCTACGTAAAGGCGGCTGGGCATGCGTCGCAAGTTGAAGGTCTTCCACTAGAGACGCAATTCCGCGGAGAGAAACAAGCCTCCTTCAACAAAAACGATGCGGCGTTACGCTGAGACTGAATGAGTTGAA
Organism: Orchestia grillus; assembly: GCA_014899125.1. Taxonomy (NCBI): domain Eukaryota; kingdom Metazoa; phylum Arthropoda; class Malacostraca; order Amphipoda; family Talitridae; genus Orchestia; species Orchestia grillus. Next base: position 23,199 of record VOMN01079368.1, read on the forward strand.
CGTTGAAAATTAAATTAGGGGCTGCCAATACAAAATAAAGCCGGGCGATGGGCTCGACAGAGATCAGAGAAGAACGTCCTTGGAACTTGAGCCGAGTCTACGGAGAGACAAACAGAGGCCAGAATTCAAATGTTACACAAGAGCCAGCACATTTCTAAAATACCGAGCTCGTCTGTTCGCATTGCACTACGCAAACAACTATACTTCACACTCAGAAAGAAGACCAACACCTATCCAAACAATGTGAACGTTCAAGAAGAAGGGTGACTAGGTTTTTGTGTGAGATCAAAGTGGCGCTTACGGAGCAGCGCGACACGCACCACCACTATACAGAGTTCCAGGCACACTGACTGGACCTGACCAAGGCAGGGCCCTGGACGAAGGCTCTCAACCACAAGGCTCAATGAACACCAGCATCTTCGTCACCACCAACATCACCTGTAGTACCTGCATCATCACTAGTACGGACATCATCGCCAGAACTATGATGAAAGCCCTAGGACCTATACTAATTTCTATCCCTAGGGGATTATTGTCTACAGAACTGGTGTCAGCCTTTGACGCTCTTTGTAACATGCAATTGTACACCTTGCTCAATAATATTTCCTAACTTTTACCACCACACTAAGAATTGCATCTTCATTTCTAGCTGAGCCTTCACTATGATAACCACTGAAGTCCCGCAATTCGTAACGACGATAGAAATCATATACGATGACCGCCATCGCGAACCCTATAACCACCGTCACACCTGTGTCACAACCGCAGCCGGCACCTAAAAACGTCACCACTACGAAACCACGACATCAGCGAAGCTTGGTCATAACTGCCTCCAATCCTAAGCGAATTTTCAATAATAGCCACAGATAGCTCCCCTAGAGTAAAAAAATTGAACTCTTCAAGGCTCATAAATTACTTTCAGTAATTCTAAAGCATCATGAAAACTTTTTTCTTCTTTACTTTACTCTCCTTGCACATGGTAACCACAAAGCCCCTCAAACACTACCACTACATTCAACATATCTTGCGCCACTTGTACCACCACTCCGAATTTTTTCCTGCGGAATGAGAAGGGGCAGAGCGGCCAGCGTAGCGTCAAGTCAGCATGCATCACCATTATGGATGAGTCTTTTCTTCGAAGGTAAATACTCTCATTAAAATCATGACATTTTTTAGCATTTGTACGATTACGAGGCTCAATGATACCCTGAAAGAGGGTAAAATTTTCACATTAAAGGTGAAAAACGTTGATAGTAACACGGCCTGACACACTGTGTGAAATAAACAATACGCAGGTAAGTTAATTTTCAAAATTTTAGTGAAATGACATCGTGGAGAAGACTAGTTCCGGGTTAACTTCCACCCTAAAATAGAGCAACTATGATATAATTACTTGCAGGGTCACTTGGCACTAATCAAAAGACGATTTCGTAATCCAACGATTATTCATTGATGAAAAATGAATCTATCCAAAAATGACATACCCCGAGTCCGGTAAGCGAGCGGCAAGCGGGTAGCATATCGTAGTAGACCTCCACGAAAGTCTCAATTTAGTCTCCGGCAACATCAATCTAGCCATTAGTGATATTTAAGTCTTCAACAACATAACATCAACCTGCTCACTAGCAATATCAATTTGGTCACTGACATCAAGATTCGATTAGATTATTAAATTAGTAGTTAGTTTAAAGCTCCCCATCCACACACACTGTGATCCAAAGAGCGTGAAGAGAAGAAGGGACCATTTAGTGTGGACTGTGGAAAGCGTGGAATCTATGCACAGGCGTGCTCTCACTGAGAATCCCCTACTCACAGACACAGCAAGTTGGGAAGGAAAAGGAAGAAAAGAAAAAGAAGAGGTAGCGAAGAAGGTATGAAAATTTGAGGAAGCAATGTGGGCACGAATGATAGAAGTCCCGAAGGACTATTTATTGTTGAGATACCTAACCTAACACGGTCCCTCCTCTCGAGGCCGCCAGTCCCCATAGCATACGACAGACAAACCAAACTCTATAGCTTATCCTATGCCCCGTGATAGGGTGACAACAGCAACCTAGTCACTATTATATAAAATATAATATAAATCAAATCTCTGACATTAACCTCGTAACTAGAAATGTAAACTAAATCTGTGACATCAATCTCGTAACTAGTAATGCAAACCAAGTCTCAGACAATATCAATACTGGTAATTTACAAGTAAATTAAGTCTCTGATATCTAGTCACAAGTAACATCAATCAAGTCTCCGACAACATCAATGTAGTCACAAGTAACGTCAATTTAGGTCTCCGACAAGCTTATCAACGTCGTCTCTAACAAGCTAACTACAAACATCCTATCATCAGCAGCACCGAGAAGAAGGAACCAATTAGAGGTGGAATATAAGCGAGAAATTGTACGGTGATGCGGAAGCAAGCTTGGACTGGCACGAAGATGCGCAGCCAACATCGCCGCCACTGAGGACTAGCGCAAGGAGGCAGGCAACCTCGTAATGTGACTGCATGACGTAGGGGGTAACACTGACTGGGGTCAACCAGGCCTCAAACCGATTGACTGTACTTAAAATAAAGGACAATTTAATGAACATGTAGCCATGACAGGTGAAGAGACGCAAGGAGACTTTAATCCTTAATATCATAAAAAAGATGATGCAACAGAACGTGAACGATAAGTTCGCAAATCTCATCAAGAAATACGTTCGTTGCAGAGGTAGGAATTGTGTTGTGCGCATACGAAATGCATAACAGATATCATATATGTAAGTGGCAAATAAATCAGAACAACAAAAATCACGATCGAAATAACACTGCAGTTAAAACATACAATTTCCGCGGCTGCATTGACAAATGTTACCTGGGATCCGTATAAGAGTTCACTCTGAAAACGTCAACGCCGCACGTCTGACCTGAGCATTGATCGAGACGCCCTCAAGGAAATCAGCTGATCTACGAAGGTAAAGACCACAGCATCGATCAGCGCACTATTGTTACGCTACATCATGAAATAGAAAAGAGCCCGAACTACGCCGTTGACGTAAGCCGAGTATCCCTAAATATATCCTCACTCTTTAGTTGCCACGTATAGTTTTCTTACTTATATGTTTCCTTACAAACTTAGAGTTGTCAAAAAAAAATTTCCTCCAATGTTAGTCGTACGAGTATTTAGGATTACAATATTCTGAAGCATAAACGAAAATATATGAACACCACGGTTTTCATTCCCAACCCTGTTCAAGCTAAATTCACACACAAGGTCTACATCGATGAAGCTGCAAGTAACATCCTCCAAAAATGTCAAAATGGTGATTATTCACTTCAATCTCTGTCACTTTCACTTCGGACGCCTTTGAAACATCGAGGCGCGTCGATCAAAGGAACAACATCCCTAAGGCACTTGCGGGTTCGGATACCAGGCAGTCAACGAGTGAGTACATATTTTTGAGACATCGTGTATAAGTCGTAAAGAATCCCTGAAATTTAAAAAAGCTAACACGTCAAGCACCATCAGTCTGATAAAAAGCTCGCAGGAAAATAAGCAATCATCGAATGAAACGAAACTGACAGTCAAACCCGAAAAAAAAATCAACCTAACAAAGAAAACTAGAAAATTTTAGGAAATACAAGTCCCATATAAGGGCAAAAGGTACTCAAAAAATACTACCAACTAGCGTCCACCATCATAGGCAGAGTTATCATTTCAAGGAGTTTGCCCAAAATAGTAAGCAACGGTGGCGTGGCAACAACAATTTACACTCCTAACGCACACCTGTCACTTACAGCCTTTACAGAGCAACGTCAAAATTCCCGGATGTGAATTAGAAATAAATTTCACCATCGAAAACTCTTGAGAATTAGACCCATGGGATCGTATTGGGTCGGCCTGAATTACTTAGAAACGTACCGGTTCTGTAGAAAATTAAAGCAAAAAAATGAAAAATCTGTGACTAGTAATATGTGAAGTCGATTTGAAGTTAATTTAAAGGAGAAGAGTACACGGTGTTCCCAAAAATATGTAGTCACTATCTTTCCGTTGCTCGCAAAATTTGTATTTTAATTCTAGGTGCAAGTAGCCTAAGTTCTTTGTAGTTATTCTAACGCTTCTTTCTTATTTGAACAAACTCATGAGAACCTAGATAAAAAATAATACCGGACAGTCGAAAGAGTTCGTTTTTAAGGACACCCTGTATACGTAAAACACAGCGCTCTCCACACGAACCTCACTGGACTTTTAAATAGGAGCACGAGGCCTGGTACCTGTGTACTGGACCACTGCTATAACCCCGTCCTCCTCCCCAAATCTCCCCCAACCCCTCCCCCCTTGTACGAGCTGCACCGAGCCCGCGCCGCTGATCGCTACAGAAATATGTTCCCCGTCCAGTCGGCCACCAATACTTTAGCCAGGCGTCCCTCTGATGCTGAGCCTTACATTTGCGATGCCTTTTGTCCGTGTGCTCTTTCTGGTAAACACGTACTTACAAGATTAATAAAAATCTCAACAGTATGCAAAACTGCTTTAAATGAACGTTGTCGTACTTTACATTTCGAGTAAAATCTAGACGCAGAAGAATACTAAAATATTTTTATCCTCTATTCATATTCAATGAAAAGTTTCCAAAGTGCTAATATTTTGAAAAAAAAACGAAAAAATATGCGATCAAGGTCACCCAAAGCCTCAAACAATTCAAGTAAACACGCACCAAGCAGATACAAGCATAATCATTTTTCCTTCCCAAACCTCGAACCACCAAACTACTTCGGAAACGATTTTGAAAACTTGTAGTCAACAGCGAATCAGTCAAATTTACCCACAAATACTTTTCATCGTAATTCTTAACGTATGCAGGACAGTAAAAGAGAGTCAACAGCAAAAGAGTGACAACAGTAAACGAGTATCAAGAGTAGGAGTATTAATAGCGAAACAGCATTTAGAGTCAAGAACCTTTTACTTGTGTTCCGAATCGAATAGAAAGGCGCGTTAGTGTTTTCATTTCGATAGAATTCCAAGTAATGTCAATTGAAGAACGCCTGGTGACGAGCACAGCCCACAACACCCGTCCTCAGGGGCTAGGAGTTCAAGCGGTGTGTGCCCGTCCACGGAGCGTTGAGTCCCCGCTATATACGAGCAGACCGATGGACACTTAATCTGCATCGACTGTGTCACACTAGAGCAGAAGGTAGAGGGGGCATCAATATAATAGGCAAAAAAATTGAACACACAAAAGCAAAAAAGTCAGAGTTAAGAATGAAAGGAGATGTGGAACATAAAGTCAGGGCAAAAAATGAAAAAAAGCGAAACATTCACCTAAAGAAGACGCGGTAGCACTCAGAAAGGCCAATCAAATCTCCATGGCATCCACTGCGTCATATAAGAATGTTAAGCTAATACAAATATTTTAAACAGGCTTAAGATAATGAGAAAACTCCTATATGGTTGCTAAGGCCGCACCTCAGAGACGGAATATAGACGTTAAAAAATGAGACAGAAATTTTACGTTTATCTCTTATGATTTCACAATAGCACATCGCTGCGGTAAGTTTCAAACACGATTTCAAGTTAATTTTGTAAAAAAATCGACGGAATAAAAAATGTATCACGCAAGAAGCAAGAAACCTAAGCATGTTAATAATAAAGAGCGCTGGTACACAGTGGGCAAGATTGCAACATGCGTAAGCCGTGGCTTTTTGCCGAGGCTGACTGGAGGTCAGCAGTGCCAGCTGGTCACATTGTGGGGCACCAGGGCACAGCGCACCTACTACCACCTTCCATACAAAATACCAATGAACATGAATATTGCCGACAATCAATCGGCACCAAGAACATGTACTACAACTTCAAGTGATGGTAGATCAACAGTAATACCAGTAAAGAACGAATTATTTTAAGGGAATCTACAAGTTTTTGACTTGAGCTACCGTAAATCACCTCTATTCGCGCTGGCGGAGATCTACCGTGAACATTCAATTTCACATATTGACCGGTAGGACTGAAGCCGCCAGAGTTCAATTTAGCCGTCTTGCCTCCGTAACGCCCCCAAACTGACAATGGGTTATTCACGCATTCGCAGGCTCAGCCTCCTACACCAGGGCATCCGTGGCTACCCTTCTACACCCGAGCAAACAGTGCGTGCGAACAGTGACTCAGCATGACACATCACACTCCAACATAAATATGAAGCCTAATAGGTGCCGGCTGCAGTAGCTTCTGCATGCCCTCGGGAAACTGAATATGAGCATTTAGTTACTTTCACCAACCTGTTAGATAAATACTCTATAAAAAAACAGCGAAACCCAGACGACATGTTAGGTTAAGATGCTAAATGAGCAAAATCAGACTCCTATATTAAGGTACCAAGAAACAGTAATAGGTTGCAATTTTCAAAAATCGATACCTAAACAGAATTTTAGGTTCATACAGCCCTATGTTGCACAGTAAAAGAACAGAATCACTTTTCCAGAGGGTGCGCACAAGTACTGCAGAGACCCGAATAGTTATTAATTAATAGAAGATTGAGTGTACATAGTGCTGCTGAAAGCCTGTCACATGAGCGTGCATGTGTAACACGTTCATCGGAAGCCACAGAACTCAGGTCTCCAACGATGTTAGATTCCGAAGAGAATTTAAATTGATAATCACTGTGACGAAGCCCGCGTAGTACACGCACGAAGTTGTGTCGACAGCAAGAGCGGCAGGCCAAGAGCAACACGAGCGGCAGGCCAAGAGCAACACGAGCGGCAGGCCAAGAGCAACACGCGCGGCAGGCCAAGAGCAACACGCGCGGCAGGCCAAGAGCAACACGCGCGGCAGTCCAAGAACAGTACGAGCAAAATTTTAAAACCTTCAAGCACCTACCTTTACTTTTCAAAAACAAGAGTACTTCTTAAAACTCCTTTCGATAACAAAAAATAAAATGGTTACCGTCATAGTAGGTAATTATCGTGTGTCGCAACAAAACATAGTCGCATAGTAGGTAATTATCGTGTGTCGCAACTAAACACAGTCGCATAGTAGATTCACGTTATTTTTTTCAATTTTGTCGGTTAACTACAATTATCAGTATTTCTATTTTTATCATTAGTTTCGGCGTCAACAATTCACGGGCGGCAAGGAGACTTTGGCCACCTCCTGCACTGGGCATACCGATGGTCGGCCACAACACAGTCGCATTCATACCCCAGTCGACAGATCGCGTCCTAATGTTTCAGCGCACTTTGAAGCAAAATTTTCTCACCCCAATTCAGGACGTTTCACGTGAGTCTGCTGATCACTGTTCAAACGTCGCGTTCGGTACGTCAAAATCAACCACAATGAATTTCACCGCTCAATACGGTCCACCCAATGGCACGAGCCAGCGTAGAAGGCCAAAATATACCTGGTTATTGGTACACCTACGCAACAGAATAGAGCGCCACCTTAAACTCATGTGATCGTTATATGTCCTGGTAATCATGCGAGAGCCTAGCTTACAATTACCGGCCGTACATTGGCTTAAATATTTTTAAGCCATTTTAGCCCGCGTTCTGCGTCATTTCTGACGACTACATTTTTCAGATTATCAATATTTTAAACTGCTTATTGTACAACATGGATACAAACAATTACCAACTAGAGTGTCATAAATGATGCCGCTTCATTAAAATTACATTAAAGGTCATTCTTAACGTTTTTAAACAAATTTCTAAATGTCTCTATAAGATAACACTAAGTTAACCCACCGTCTACCAAACGGCTTTACTGACTAGTTTCCTTATTCCTACTGCCTGCATTATTTGACTCGGCTGATTTAACACAACTTCCATTGTAGTAGGAAAGAGCGAAAGTGAGAATAGAAGTTACCTATAAGAAAAATATTAGATCTATTGAATTCAGTAGGTAATTGGTGATGAAAACTTTACCAGGTAGACCAAGACGTAGCATGGGTCGGAAATAGGCGACGCACACTGTTGCTACTTCATGACACACGAGTACATGGATAATTGGTGAAGTACACTTTGTTGCTAATTGCTGATGTATATGACCAATCGGTAATGTACACTGTTCGTAATTGGTGATTTATATTTTCTGAGGTTGACCGAGAATAATTATGGGTGAAGCCAGCAGCAAACGCTCACCTTAGTTCGGGAAGAAGACCGTCCGTGCCTGCGACTGAGCCGCTGACTGCTGGGACGGCGTCGGCTGTGCCGAGACGAAGGGCGTTCCCCCATACTTGGCTTGCACTGAGCTCTACTGATTGGTTCAGCCCTTCACAACGTTCTACTAAAGTACTGTTCTCGCCACTTCTTCACAACGTTCCACTAAAGAACTGATTTCCTAGGTTCTTTACAAAGTTCTACTGATGAACTGGTCTCGTAAGTGCTCCACAACGTCGGTAACCGGGAGAGTGAAAAGTTCTCCTCAAGGTTTAATCTCCCGAGCTTCCAGAAAGAAGCAGTTTTAAATTCAGTAAATTTTTCGATTCGATTGATAGTGTAAGAATTCTTTAACAACTGTAGGTTGGTGTTCGGAATTTTTGTCAGCGCTTGACCCAGATATTTAATAAATATTTATCAAAAAAAGAGGTAAAATCCCCTGAGGAAGGTATAAACCGAGAAAAGTTTCAGCATTCAAGGCAAATGCCTTAACCGTAATCAACTACTTCACCGTAAAATTAATCAACGCAACAAATTTTCCCTTTACCGATTGATTGTAGTCGAGAGATAATTTTACGATACTTTACACTTTTAACTAATATTTGCATTTACAACATTCGGCCTGGATCATACGTTCCCAGCGTAGAGCTACACCAGAAGTTCGGCCTGGTTATTGTGAGCCAGACAATAAGACAAAAAGGACTGTTTGCATTGTTTAGTGACCTCCTGAAATGCGTCCGCAAAAATTCATTCACGTATTGTCTTCTTCTAAAATTGGAATGAGAAAGTTTTATTCATAGAATTGATCAATCACACCATCTACTTGGACAATTATATCTGCAGCACTAAGCTCGTTATACAAAGCAGTTTAAAAAGCGACTGGAGGTCTCCGGATAGCACGGCATGCCACACTTTGAACAGTTTCTACAGAAATCGTTCATCAACTTTTGCAGAGAAGCGACACCTAATCAGCTCAAAGGATGAAGCGCGGAATCCAAATCCTACCACGCAATTTAATCGTTCTCAATGCACGCAAAGGGCTTGAAAGTTCTCTTAAGAAAGGGATCAGTACTGAGAAAACGGATTAGTAATTATCATCGATAGGGACAGATTCACAAAACGCGTAACTAAACGACTGGAAAGTTCCGCTCAGCTAGCAGGATCAGTGTTGAGGGAATCAATTAGCGATTACAATCATAGGCCCAAGTCTACTGAACGCACAACAAAATGAGTAGAAAACTATTCTCCACCAACAGGATCAGTACTGAAGGAATGGGTTAGTAATCACAATCAACGACCACAAATCCATAAAACTCGTTACTAAATTGCTATAAAGGTATGCTCAACTAGCAGGATCAGTAACAACCATCAATGGGCACAGGTCCACAAACGGCACGGACCGACTACCACTCCGGTCAGCAGCCTGCCACGCGACGCAACTGGAGAGCCAGAGTCGCGATCGCCGCCGCACGTCGCTGTAACGTGATGCTCGGCACGGGGGCGTAAGTGCCCTGGCACCTCTCAAGGGGTATGAGAGCTATATGCTGCTCAGCACTCGTATATCCGCAACACACGAATGTAACTCGGACCTACGTTACGCTGCATAACTATCGAATCGCATTTCAGCCGCGGCTGTTTAAGAGCGTGGTACTACCGAGCAATGTAGTTTTGAGTGTAGATGTCACTACTCATATTTTCACGATTTTCTGCTCCGGATGAAATTAAAAACTCGGAGATCATTTCACTAACTAAATTTCAACTGTAGACTTATGCTCCGAGAGCATCTTTGAATATCATTGAATACAGAGTTTTCGATGAAAAATCAAATAGAAAATATTTTCCACAGATAGCGCATTTGGAACGCTTAAAAATAACGACTCATAAAACCGAGGAGCTTATTCTGAATAGTCGAACCAAAATTATTACCATTTTTATTATCATAGGCATGGTTTAGAGGTCCCTATCCACATAAAATGGGATTCAAAGAGAGCGAAAAGAATAGACTATTTAGTACAGACTATAAAGAACGGGGAATCTATACATAAAGTGTTCCCACATAGGATCTGCTGCTCATAGAAACAGTAAGTTATTAAGAATGGAGAGGAAAAAAAAGAGACAAAGAAGAGATGGCGAATAAAGCGTGAAAATTGAAAGACGCAAACTCAGCGAGAAAGAAGCTTTGAAGGCCTATCTAGAGCTAAGGTAACGTAGCACTATGAATCCAACCGATAAGATCAAACATTTCACACATTATGATATCTAAAAAGTAGAAATAATGTCGGTAACTAAAATCTTGAAATGTGAACAAAAAGTCCACGGTAATAATCTAATGAAAATAATTGACTGCATAGCGAACAAAATTACGAGTCATGGCGCAGGAGAGATCAGTGAGCGGGTTTCCTTTCGATTGCTGTCACCGAATCTTCGCACCTTAACCACAATCAAAAGTAAAGGGTGGTGTGGATGCTGAGTAGTTAAAAAAGATAGCTGAAGACGGATGCTGTTTGTCTTGATGTGAAATCATTTTTTCTTGTTTAATTTCGCTCTTTCGAAGGCAGCACTCCATTCGGGATCGAACCAAAAACTACTTGAACAAGAGGCTCGCACGCTACCACTTGCACTGAGGTATTTTTGAAGGAGCGAACGTGGCAGAACATAGGAGCTGCTCAATGTCTCAAAATTGGAAGGGAACTTCGAAGAGTTCTCCATTCTTCGCTTAGTTTCATCATTATCAATTGCATTCAACTAGCTGGTGCCGTACAAAAAGAAGGAATCTCGGCTTCCACCACATTCAGTCGAGGGATACATGATAGTCTAAGTCAAAGATATTTATTAACAATTCGAAGATATATAACAAAACTAAAATAAAATCACACTATGCATGCAGATGCCCTACGGTTTAAACCAGACAGGCTAATGATGAAACATCATTAGTCCTCATCACGGTTTCCGACTCCAGTCCCTCTTAGGATGATATACTTAAGGTTAATAAATATTAGAATGTAACCTTTGGTAGTTTGCTGTGCCTTTAATAAACTGCAGGTAAAGAAGCATGTAACAGCGTGGATGACCAGATCAGCCACTCAAAGTGAACACGAGTCAAAAAACAGTACCCCAATAAAGAAATGAAGTGAGCGCACTCATTTGCAGTCCCCAAACTTAGCTTCATTCATGTTCAAGAAAGATTTAGATGTTGAAATCTTGGAAATGGTTAGTTGACTATTATTCTACTAGAGTGATGATATCGTCACAAAAATTGATTTTTACTAATTGGTACATATTTCTTCATAGTGTGAAGACATGGTGGTGGTCACACTAGGGTACGGTGACTGCATGGTCACACGCCATAACTCGACTAGTATTCAACAGATTTTATTCAAAACAGTTCGGTATCTATTAATATACCTGACAAGTGCTGGACATCTTTTGAAATCCGAGAAAAACATTTGAAGAATTTGTGAGAAGATTATGGCTTCGCACGGGCCTTTTCCTTGACGGGGTGGGGTCCTCCAGTGCCCCGTGAAGCTCCCGTAAAATTTAAATTAAATATAAAAATTGGTATAATGGAAATGGTTTGTTGAGCACTGACCTCCTCTTCCTCGACGGGGTCCTCCAGCATCTCGGTGAGGCCCACGGGCGTGAAGCTGCAGTCCTCGCTGTAGCCGCTGCACAGCCTGTTCATTGAGATCTCCCTGCCGCAATGATCATTTTTAGAGTTACTAATAGGTACTTATGTTGATATTTATGAAGGTTTCGAAGTGCAGATACACATATTCATGAATACAAGGTGTCACAAGAAAGTGTCATCACAATACTATTGATAAAGTATTTCATTAAATGAGGTGCAATTAAATATTGTATTAAGTATAGTAAAAACTGAATTATAAACCTTTCTTCTGGAGACGTGACGACCCGATTCGGTACACAAATCAAGGACTGTGCATACAGTCCCTTCGTCTGAACAATAAATTACATAAAAAATTGAGAGTAATTCTGTCATAAATAGATCATAAGTTACTACGTTTAAAATGAACTCACCTGTTTGAAGCTTTGGCAGAAGATGCTATAATTTGGTTGAGCGAAGTCGAGTCGTAATAATTCTTAAAATAAGTTTGTTCTTTGGTGCTTCCAGGCTTGTCTCTAGGTTTAGATGAAGGAGCGGGAGGAGGAGGCTGGTCAAAAATAGACTCGTCCTCATATATAGCTCTGTCGCCCTGGTTGTCGAGGTCGTCGTTGGCATTGCCGAGCGACTCGGAGCTGTACATGAGACCCGGCCCAATTGGGACCCCAGAATGGCCATACATTGCTGCATAATTGACGCTCGACGCCCGGCCTTTCCTGCTTGCACTGTCATCCGCATCCATGTAGTCAAAATCGTCACCCGTTATTTGGGAGTCAATGCGGGAGTAACCGTAGCTTTCACCCGCAGAATACAAGCTTGGTTCATTGCTGGCATCATAGCCAACGGACTCGAGTGAGGTAACCACACCGCCGCTGGAGTAGCGTGAGTACGAAACGCCAGGGTTGGTGATGGGGTTATTCATCATGGTGAGGGAGGTGGACGAACCACCAAATG
>VOMN01079376.1:0-13449 GCA_014899125.1 Orchestia grillus
TGCCACAGGTCCAGCGGAGCTGCCAAGGTCCAGCGGAGCTGTCACAGGTCCAACGGAGCTGCCACAGGTTCCCTTCACGCTGCCCTACAGCATGAAGTGTTAGCTGCGCTCCTCCAAATATAAGCGTCGTGCGAACAGCGCTCATGAACTCCTCATAAGTCACCGTCTGAACAAGCCGTCCAATGAAGAGGAGCTGACCGCCGTAGCGGGCCGATAACGCGGCCTGGCGGCGGCTTGAACCTAATCAAATTTCTGGAGGAGCAATCTTCAAACAGATCGCTTTTGGAGTCGCTTCTTGCTGCGAAACTCGGGGCGCGACCGACGAGCTTGAAATGAGGGGCCACCGTTCGAGGGAAGCGAGTTACGTTCTTGGGGTCTGTTGCTTTCGTGATCATGTGGGTGGCTGTGTGCTTTTGGGCTGCTATATTGTTGCTTTCGTGATCATGTGGAAGACTGTGGGCTACTTTGGTGCGGTTCTATTGCCACCCTTGTGATTTTATGCGTTGCTGTGGGACCCTATAAGTTGCAACATTGGTTACCTTTGTGACTCTATGCGTTGCTGTGACCCTATGAGTTGTTATATTGTTACCTCTGTGAGCCTATATAATGCCATGTTGTTGCCTTTGCTCGGAACCAAAGCTGCTCTCCGCAATCTTATGATATAAATTGAGGAAAATTTGCATTTCTGTGTGCTCACCTGAGCAACCAATTTTACCCCAACGAAATGTAACAATTCGAATAAAAATCGTTGAATTTATCTCCAGATTTGAGTAGCTTACCTATTATTGTCTTTGTTTCATGTTGATAAGCCTTCTGGATGGAAAATTAGTCCCGGTTTGTTTTCCGAGACCCAGTTATTCATCACATTCATCGATCGGTTTTCAAAGGCGTGACCGAAGTGTTGGTTATACGCACGTACTCAACAGGCATAACTCTTCATCCAGAGCTAGTAAAATGTTGACTTGTTTCCTAGTTGCTATACACCGATAGAATGGAAGTAAAACTATTCAGAATGGCATAAAGGGGCTATTGTATTTGGTTGGGCTAAGGCACATCCAGCAAAAACGTAGCGGAATTCACTTGTGTTTCATACCGCACTATTATGGAGGTCTGCCAACTATGGAAACAATACGGTTCTTAAAGTAATTCTAGGCAAAATTGCAGGCAGAAGAAAATTTTAACCGATAGCGATCGCCGCCTTGTGTCCCGAATTGTCGACCAAAATGGTTTTGCATCAAGGGTAGAAAATTTGTGAAACGTCAATGATTGCCCTTCTTCTGCTGTTTCTGAACTAACTCTTCGTATGGAACTCCATGCAGTGAATATACGAGGCAGACTGGTTCGGAAACGGTCGATGTTATCTCTACCAATAAACCACTCGCTTAAGCTGCGCCAATGCACAGGTTCATTGAACTGTAGAAGAGTAGAGAAGTGTCATATGGTCAGTTGGACCACGATTCTGTCTTTAAAGCAATAAGGCCCGCCGTTGGGTTCATCGAAGACGTCATGAAGCCTTCAACAAAGCCTGTGTGGAAGGGGCAATACAAGTTGCCCATCTTTTAGGATGACAAGTACCGGGTGCATCGGTCTAGAACTGGCCTTATTTAGCCTCACAGTCATTCAGAATATGCCAGGTGTTTAGATTAGCTCTTTAAGTTCCCAGAAATGAGCCCAGTCTAAACTTTGTGGGACTACCTAGAATGACGAGTTAGACGTGGAGAAGATCGTTCATCTACAGTGACAGCACTACGAGATCAGTTGATGCAAAAGTGATTTAAAATCGATCAGCTGCACATTACGATACTTGTTCACTCAATATTGGGCAGAATTGCCGTCATTATTCGTGCTCGTGGAGGCTTTACACCATATATGTAACAGGTTATTAATTTTATGTTGAGGAAGCTTTTGATACATAATATTTTTTAATGCATTTATATGATTCTTTCCCGGCCACTGTCGATTTTAAAAGTTAGCTACAAATTCATTTCAGGTTTTATCTGTAAGAACACGTTTAGCTTGCGAGAAGCAAAGAGTTTCGCAATAAAAAGTAGGGCAAAAAAAAACGAGAGGAGTCATAGATTAAAATTACCTTTCCTACATGTAAAAGATAATCTGACGTTTCAACTCCCTAGACTCATTATCAGTGATTTCTGCTACCCAAAATACATAGTTTACTCCAAAATTCTTGAAAATATTTGAATACGGAATACACGAAGCCGCAAAGTATAAATATGAAAATTAAATACAACAAATCATCGATTAACCACTTTTAACGGATATGCACTATTAGTATCGCTAAGTTTCGATTTTCGATTAAAGATGTATAAGGACTCTAAAATGGGCATACTATAGAAGTCGGAGCTGGAATTTAAAGCACGAAAATACTCGGGGTTCAAAGAAGATGTACAGTTTTCAACATGACGCTAGAATACAGACTGAGGGGGTTCGCTTAAAGGTTTACAAGTTCGGTGACTAAGGCCAGAATGTTCAGAAATTTTAAAGAAAAGAGGACGTTACCTACTGCCCACGTACTCAGATGCACACTGTGCTCAACTAAATCGGTAAACGACATTAGATTTCGACCACGTTAGAAGCTGGTCCTAAGAGCGAAAAAGTGCACCTGTTGTAAATTCTTTAGTTAGGACAACTTGGAATATTTTGTTTGAGAAATATTTTTCTTGAAGCTTTTGTACATCAATGCGTAGTTTTTCCGATTGCGGGCCAACCAAAATAAGGCAAACTAAAGTAAAACTTAGAAGGGGCTGAAATATCTGTTGAAACCTGCGGATGATACCTCTGGTCTAAAAACTTTTTAACAACAGAATCAAAAATAGCCGTAGGAAATCCGTTAGCAGTAAAAAAACTCTTAAAAATAAAAAATTTCCATGCAAACAGACGTAAATGAACCACATGTCAGCAATCAGGCGTCATGCTGAAAACTGTCAATCATCTTTGTATCCAGAACATTTTCGTGTTTTAAATTCCAGCTCCGACTTCTATAGTTTACTAATTTGAAAGTTCTTATACATTTTTGAACAAAATCCCAAATTCAACGATGCTAAAGGTGCATACCCTTTGAAACTGGTTGATCGATGATTTGTTTTATTTAAATTTTATATGTATGCATTGTTTTTTTGCGCATTCCGTATTCAAATATTTTCAAGGTTTTATCTGATTTCGAATCCCTATTTTCATACCCGGTTGAGTGACCTGAACAAATATGATTATCTGGACCACGGAAGTAAGCCTGCTTGAGTTAGATGAAGACCACATTCTTCAAAATTCATATGATTATGTATCTTGACTACACTCTCATCTAGCTCGTCTATTTGGTTAACCTGGAAATAAATGTAAGTCCGACTCACTTGAATTAACGACCCAGTCTGGCTGTGCAAACTTCTCTGGTTAGTTCTAATTTGCGTGCCTGCGCTGCTCTCCTATCTGGCCAGCTAGAACATGCCTGCCTTTTGGATTACCATTCCTCGAGCAAAGTCAGAGGTCTCTTAAAACTGGCAATCTTTAGCTGACACAAATAAAATCACCGGATTATTTTACTGCGACTAAAATATTCAAGTTTGCTAACCAATGCTGTCTGTACTCTAAAACTGGGTTGTGCTTTTGAAATAATTTGGATTTTCTTTTTAATTCTACGACAATTGAGGCAACAAGTGGTTGATGCTGCATCTAGAATTTGTCGCAGGAGGTACCTAATGCACCTCGTGATAGGAGGCTTTGATCGGGCGAAGTGTACTGGTGTAAGCCAAACCAAAGACGCGCAGTTAATGTATGCAGACGTCAAAGCGTCTTTTTGGTTTTAATTCTAAATTTTGAAACCCAACAACAGATTTCAGAATGGGAAGAAATCCGACTACGGAATTCTTGTCTGAATGTCCCCGTGGAAAATCGTCAATTCTGTGAAATCTCTTTCGCCAATCTTTTCCATTCATAAAAAATGAAAGAAAATTCTCCTGTGCCCAACTCTGCTCTTAACTCTGCGCTCAAAAAGAAGGATTACAGCTGCCAGCCGCAAAAATTTCTACCAGATTACTGCATGAAAAAACGAAAGCCCTCGTGGGAGCAAATTCCGCAGTAAACTTCCATGACAAAATCCCGCCACATGAAAGTTTTAGAGCGTCACGCAGCGAAGCGGAAGGCGTGAATTCTGCAAGTGCATTACGCTTTATTCAATAACAATTTCATGAAGATCAGAGCCTCAGAGGAATTTCATTTCCCAAAAGCAAAAAACGTAAATCGATAAAAACCAAGTTGCGTTCTTTATTCAGAGGTTTCAAAATATTTCAGTCTTCCTTGCCCCGGAAGGTTCGATCCTGGTATTTCCCATTAAGTTTCAAAATGTAAGAGCCCTCATTTTTTAAAAACAATCTCTAAACCAAGTGCTAGCGTTCCCTTTATTCTCAACCGTGCACAATCTTTTTAATTCAAGTCCAGCGTAGATTACGGAGATTCGTTTCCAAACTTGGCCCGCCTCACCTTGCAAACGAGATCAGAAACTGATTTTGATTTTGACGGCGGCCAGATTAGTATTTTTCTCATTTTCTGGCCACGCAATCCTAGGAGCCACAAAAACAACTAATCACGTTGGCGGAGGAACGCTTTAGGCTGCAGCGCCCCGACGCCACGGCAAACATATTTGTTTTGAACTCGACTTAAAAAAACATTCCTTTCGCTTAAAGTTGGCGTTCAGGTTTCGAGTTCTTTTTTTTTACATGAAGATAAAATTAGAGAGATGCCATTTTGCCGTTGTTTGTATTTGACAAAGGAAGCGATTCCTTAACTTGAAATCTGGGTAAAAAATTGTTGATTGATTCCTGGCCAGACATGATAATATTTTTCATTATCTAAAGTTGACCTAAAATATGAAATTATAATTTGTAGAATTATCTCGACCAATATAACCTACCTTCGGCTTTGTTCCTAGTTTTGATTGGTATAAGTATGTCTGCATATGTAGTATACATATGCAAATTAGAAACATACATACATTACATAAACGCAAATATATACTATACATCATACGAATTCAGTTTTGCAAAATTCAGTCTCTTTTTATTATTTCAGATACTTCCTTAGCTTAGAATACTAACATTTACTATGCAACAAATGTATGCTAATAACTAATTCCAATGAAGCCCTGGGATCCTGTCACCGAACAATAATATCGGAGCTATAAGAACAATAGGTAAATTTATCTTTGTTTTTTCCTTGAAATTTGAATTGCCCCTTAAATCGAGTTTCAAGCTGCGCTTTTTTTTGCCGTATAAATGAGTTTACTTTTAATGATGTCAAATTTTCGAAATATTGTTTACCATGCACGCGAATGCCGTCATTAGGGAATAAAATTTATAGTATCTGTATTTCTTGTTCCCCTGCCTTAATATTCCTAAATTTCTGCCAACAGTATTTCAAAACTTACAAGTCAATGCTCTTGCAACTAATTAGAGAATACCATTGTAATCAACAACAGAAGAACTTCATTAAGCATCTGTTTTGAATTACACTCTACCAAGAAACATAATAGCTCTTGATTTTACAAATCTACTTTATGTCAGTAATTACACCATTGACATCGTCTGGTGTTCGAAAATATACAAATTTCACAAGCTCATACATATCTAATCATGCGTTTTTAATTATTTACTGATTTTTAACCGATGTAAAACTCCTTGGTCTTTGGGGAAACTCTTACAATTATTGAGTGTATTTTCATGAAATACATAAAAAATAATAACCGAGGACGATTACTCCATAAAATATATTTCAACCAAGTGATATATCAAAATTTTTCAAATGATGTTAAAACCGCAAGAAGGCCTTTGTCAAAATTTAACAGCTTGGTCGAGTAAAGTCAGCCGACCTCACAATTGACCAATATAAACAAGCCAAATTAATTCATTAAATCAGCTACTGGTCAAATAAAATCGGGCGGCACAAATTTGCGATTGAAATATGACCGGCGTTTATTAGTTTACTAGTAGACGCGCCCCATCAAAAATGGTGGGACAATTGATGTTAAATTCTTAAATTGCCCTCCGATTTACGGTAAATTTGACATGAAATACTGTTATTTGCAGTATCACTGATACGGACTGCCTTCTCTGACAGCCTAGCTGATCAGTTAAAAATACAGACCCGGGAATTTTCTCCTATCTAAATCTTCAAGAGCGTGACAGAGAGATGGATGGTCCGTCCTAGAATGCAACACTGGGCAATTATTATATAACGGAATAGTGGGACTACTCTAATCGGTGGCAAATATTTACTTAGAGTTGAATTTATCAGCATCGGCATGCTTCCTTTGAAGGGAAATATACTATATCCCTTCGAATAAATGAAAAATACAACTGACACGTAACGAGCTCATCTACTAGTAAAAGATGATTTTTCAATCACTCTGTAGCACGAATGCTCAGATAAGAGTCAACACTTTTTTGTAACTAGACCACCAGTGACCCGCTGGGTCACTATTGTCGAGTTTATTTGCGTCTCTAATGCTTCTACTTTATTTTTTAAGCAATATTCCAAATGAAAGACAATAATTCATTCACGTTAGTTCCAATGAACCGTAACCGTGATACGATGGAAAAACCTATATTTAACAACTGACAGATGAGTTTTAAATTTATACTTTATGTTATCACTGAAAAGTCTGAAAAGTGTGAACAGCTACAAACCAGCAAGCAGACAAGCTGGGTGATCAAAGTTTTAGTATAGCATGGGTCGATAGATAGTTAGATTAGCATTTGTGCATTCTCATGTTTTCAAGCTTAATAAATTGTTACAAGCTAGAAAATGAAATTAGCCAACGTGAGATATTCAGTTGCAGAGTAATAAGAAGAGAAATATTTGATTTACTATTAACTGGGAAAATTACTCTACTTGCCTTTTCGCTGCTGCTTGACCTTATTTGTAGTTGACATAATAACACCGTTCGTATCATACATTCAAAATATAAAATCGAATCGAGATCATGTTCTTTCACACAACAGATTTTATTAATTCCCATTGAACAAAATTCACTTTGCACTCAATTTTATGTCAAATAGAATGATTCACGACTGCAGTAGTCAGAACTGGTGACGCTAATTCCTGGGAAAATGTAAGTTAAATTTTGGTTTCAAAATCCGTAGGCTTTTTTTCTTCTTCAAAATTAGTTTTAGCAACTTTAGGATGAATGTTGTTCAGACGATGATGATACGAGGTGAATTTCTGAATTTCCTGCTATCTTATATAGTGCTAAAGAGTATCATTATTTATAAGCGATGAATTACCATCGACTAGTATTTTACATGTTAGTAAAGGAGAATATCCTTTAATCATGAAAATAAAGACAGCATCAACCTAAGAATCAGCGTTTAGAGGCGTGATTCATCCAATTTAAGTTAGCAACGATTTGTTACGAAAAGTTTTCCCAGTTTTAATTTTTCTAATAACATTGCAATATGAAGCTAAATAAGAATGTTACAGTCGCTAAGTTCCGCGTAGAATGCTAACTAACATGCTTGTGAAGCCTCCCGTCATATTTACTTGAATAAAAAAGTACTTCTGCGTTACCATTGAGAAGGCTCAACACATCCTCGTTTTATTTGCTTTTTGAACCTGATGCCACTGAATCAGTATTAAAAAATATAGTAAACAAAATTAGTTTTCAAATTTAGGCTAGAAGGCCCTTGATTTCGCGTAGTTACACAAAGGCAATTTCATTTTTGTACGGATATGTTGAAATCCTTTCATTTTTTATACCAGCCTCTGGCTGCTCAAGATATTGGGCCTGGTGTGATATCCCAAAATGGTATTTCTTGCACTGTAATTAATTTAAAATTTTTATAATCAAAATCCGGAATTAATTCCACAGTAGTGGTTTACATAATTAGTTTTCTGTTAAGTGATGACCTATTTTATGGCAGGATAGATTTTCTTATCTTCTTTTCCCCTGACCAAAAAATATTCATTTGCCTCATCGTATTAAATACATAATATTAATTCAGCCTGCCTCATTTCACTCATGACGTAAAGTGCGCAGTCGTGCAAAGAAGAATGACCACAACTAGTTGTAAGCTGCAGTGTTTCTAGAGCTTTATGCACACCGTATTTTAAAGATATGTTAAAATATGTGTCTCACTAATCAAAGAACAAAACAAATGCCATTTTTTTGCAGCAAATTTTAATTTTTCGAATATTTACCGGTCAAACTCGGCGCCCTCACACGGTGGGCATGTCATGCGAGGAACACGTCACCGCTTGACAATGAATTTTTCAGAGCGTGCTATGCGCATTTCGAAGAGAGGGGCAGTCGCTCAGTGCCGACGCTTCTGACAGGCAGAAAAGGAGCAAGAACGAGACCCACTTCCCGTCAACATCAGTGATTGCAATTGTTAGGCATCAAAAGCACATCACTGTTCATAAAGGTGGCGTTTTAAAGTCACACCAAATCGTCTCTCGGTTGCATGCCGAACTCACAGAGAAATTCAAGTCAACATATTAACATAGAAGCTGTTGCCAACCGAAAATTCATTACGTCACATTGAAGTTTGCCCAATTTATAAAACTTGTGGTTGCCGCCATGATCCAAAAACTTCTTGAAACGACGCCGCTGCTACTTTTCTGAATTCCTGAGATGTCATCAAGATTTCAAATGCCATCCAGAATCTTTAAATTTTTACACAACCCCAAATGACGGTTATTAAAATTCCTGTATCATGTTTCGGTTCTCCGTGTGTAGTCGATTTTGAAATAGAGTTTTCAATTTTTGTCCAATAAATCATGTACCATACAATCTTTCGAAAATTTAAGTTCTTTTCGAACAGAATAACCAATGTAAATATCATTTATGAATTTTTCTTTTTCGTAAAGTATCCTTTACAGTTTTTACAGACGCCATCAACATGACAACATGTGACGGCTCCTCATATTTTTTCCTTGTATTTTCCATGATTTATTCATCGCGCACGTCAGTTACTCGATATTTCCATTTTAAAACTCGCTTTTTATGGCATTTTCCTCCCTTGAATTCGGGCATCTGAACATCAAACTGAACACCGAACTTTGAATTCCTTTCTTGAATTTAAAATATTGTAGTCTGCGCTCGCTTTTTTAGTTGATAAATTCGTGGTGCAGCCTGAAATTCTCGAAGTGCAGGGTGTGATGTTGTGGAAAGAGGCTGTCAGGCCGCATGATCGAGCTCCTCGATACAGTATGGGAGGCACGTGTTGCTTTGCTCTGATATTGACAGCCCCGCGTAAAATACACTCCCGCTAAAATATTCCGTGGATAAAACACTTTTGCCCAAACTTTAAGCAAACATAAATTGGGCTTAGGATGCGAGCGACTTAGGAAAGAAACGCATCGTTACCACACTGTTTCACGGTCCGCTAAGCCCAGTACAATGGAATGTTTTAATCTGACTCCACAAGCGCGAAAAAATAGCTAAATTATGATGTATTTTTTGAGGGTGGGAATTGGTTTTGTATGGAAGTTGATGGTTGGGTTCATGGGACTCGATAGGATCTGCTTGGCTTACAATAATTTGTACAATAAAATGACTTAAATATTCAATGAGGGATTAAAGGAATGCAACAAGGGTGAAAGAAAGAAGATTCAAACTTTAAAACGTAATTTACAAGGAAAATTTTAGAGGTCATGAAATGGGATATTTCAAAAGATACTTAAATTTTTTTGGCTGTTAGAGTTATCAACACCTATGGAGTAAAATAATTAAATCAGTTTAACAGATCAGAACGTTGAAAAGTAAAGCGAAACAAGTTATTCCTCTTCCTGACAATATCATGGAATTGTGCATCTCGTTCAAACGACATAGTCGTAACCGAAGGCAATTAGAAAAACACTCCTTTTCTTCTTACGATGAACGCAAGATCTGCCAGCAGTGGAGCACGTTTTACAGACGGAGTCGAAGATGTTTCTTTTTGTCAATTACGGTTATTGCGGTCATTAAAGTTTTGCCTGAATTTTTTACGATACACCAAATGGTGCTCCTAGAGGAACGAAATGAACAATAACCCTCATAGAAAATTTAACGTTCACGCAGTTCAAAAAGTTGACGTCTAAACGATCCAACTGAGAACGTAAAGTCGGTCATTGTATCAGTGCAAAAGTCATAACAAAGCAACATTGGCCGCTGCCGACAAAGATGACGCCTCCTTCAAAATTTTATGTCCGACACTAAAACACTTCATGTGCAAAATTTCAATTACGATTGATATGCGAGTCCGAATTGGACCAAGACGAATAAAACTTTATTTAATAGGCTTTCTTATTAATCGGGAAAAGAGGGAGCTCTGCGTATAGAAGGCCCCTGTCCGTAAACCATTTTTTATGATATTTTTAGTAACTTTTCTTTTTTCACCCGTTGAGCCGCACCCTCTTTCGATAATTGCTTCCTGGTCTTTCATTCTCGACATCAATTTTTTCCGTTTTGGCACAGTTTTTTTTTCTGAGGCGGAATATGCTTCAGAATTTTTGCTCCTATGCACATTACTGTTCCATTAAATATAATTCGCTGTTGCATGAGGCTGCTTTATTCCCAGCGTCTCTCGAGAAATATTTCAAAGAAATTTTCAGTGCAGTGCACTATAGCAGCATGGAAATTTAATCGTTCGGCAAAGCTGCTCCTAGTTTTACTTTGCTGCCGTGGCAGGAATCAATTACTGCCAACGTAAGAGTTTGACATCCGTGACGTGGCGAGTTCGAAAATGTGGCGATTAATCCAAGTCTTTTGTGAGCATCAAAAACTGCAGTGCGCTTTATGCTGCTCAGGAAAAAAGGGTTACTGAAGGATCTCAAAGGGAGAGTTCCCTATGAGCAGCTGACCAAAAATGCTCATTTTATTGCTTCATTGATAAATTTTTATCGTCTGCTTCTTCATCTTAAATTGAAAAATCGTTTATCTAGAATTAATGTATCGTAGAATTTTGAACCAACTATCATCAATGGTAGACAGCACCCTTACTGAGTAAGATTCTTTACTCATGCGGATAGGTGGACAATAAAATTTAAATTTCCTGCTACAAAATAACACGGAATGTATCTAAGTATTAATTTTACTAATGTCAAGATTTATGTATAATTCGTCCTCCGCATGTACGCTTGGTTGGTTCCGGCAAACAACCGCTCTATGGTCGTCTACCGAATAGAGCGGTATCAACTAGAGCGAACATCAAATTACACGGAAAATATTTGTGCCATTAGAAAACAATAAATCATGGAACAAGGAACGATCAATTTAAGAAATTATTGCATCCTGGAACAGATCTAGCGCTCCATGGAAGAGACGATTGCAGTACAAAACTCAATTATTCACTTGATAGGATAGATTATTTTACTTTTCGTGAGGCAACGATGCAGAAGTAAATCAACACAGTCACAGAAATCTATTTTACAAACTCGTGTAAAAGTGATTTTGGTGCCAAGCGCAGCGTGACGAGTTATGCAGCTGAAATATTTTACCACAATCGCACGGAAGTATTTCAGCAATAAAATATTGTGCAGGCCTTGTGCTGCGAAACCTGCGAGGTAAAACACCACCACCAATGGGCTCGAGAAGCCCAGCTTTTCATTCCCTGATGCAAGACATCCAGCATTCAAATTTGGCAACCTATTAATTTTTTGATCGTGTTTCATTTCACGTGTGACGACAATAGCGCAAACCGCACGACGATTGACTTTCATTAGCCACATTTTAAAACGCAAACAATGATAAGAACAATAACTTGAAACAATAAAATAAACATGTAACTTTAGAGTTCTGACAGTGAAAAGCTCGCTTTGGTAAACAGATTAGAACAAATCCCCATGCGAGTAGGGATGGACGGAGGGTTGGAGAAGGGGGAAGAAAGGAGCATGATACGCGTTGTTTTTCAAGGTACGGTGGGGATTTAGAGAATTAGGGATTTGGGAATGGAGTGCTCTTCAGGGTCGCATGCATTGGTGCACTCCTGTGCGACGAATGGGCTAGCAGCGGCTGCTCTCGTTTGCCAAGCGCGTGACGCGCGTGTTTGTTCAGCCTTCGAGTTTCGCGGGGGTGGATCAGTCTCAGCTTAGTTTTATACTGGTAGGTTAAGCCTGGATGTCAAACCAATAATTGGGAAAACCTCCCAAATTGTGAGCAAGTATGGAATGTTATTTATATGCCTAGGAGTGAAAGAGTTGAAGATGTTTCTAGCTCCTCACCGCTGACTCCTTAAGCTCTTTGAAAGAGTGTTAATTGAGACTAGAGGGCTCCTTACTTTTGGCCCATTTTTCAATTGTTATAATGTTTGGTTGTAGATGGGTGCGCGACAGTCCCTTCACAATTTAAACATTTATTTACATGACTACTAATAAAACCATAAAAATAGGTTACGTATGAAGTGAAAGAGAAAATCGTGAAGTTTTTTATTTGAATATGATATCCTTCAAATGTGCCTCAATATTATTCATTAAAGACAAGCGTATTCTACGTACAAAATTTTCTATCACTTTTTCCAAAATGTCTGAAGTTATTATGTGGATTTCTTCGATGATGTTGTTTTTTAACTCATGAAGAGTACTTGTCGTATTGACGTAACCCTTTTCTTTAAGGTATCCTTATAGGAAAGAATGTGCAGGGGTTAAATCAGGAGACCGTGGTGGCCACGGAACGTCACCAAAATGTGAAATTACGCATGCAATTCGTACAGATCTCTGTCTACCAGACCCGTCTACCATAATTGTTGTACTATTGATCCGAAATCTCTTAATCATCCTAACCCGTTTACTTATTATCAAGCAAAGAGAAAAACTATGAATTTTCAGAAACGTTCCAGATATTCGATTAATGGTCAGTGTTACACTTATTTCCTCATTTCTTTGCACGCCCTCCACTGGATGGCTGCTATGATGAAACAAACCTTACTGATAATTTGATAAGAGGTTCTTATTAGCCAAATGTTTATTTATCTGAATTTTTTTTCAAATTCGGTAAAGCTATTCAATTAACTTTACGCAACAAAAAACAACTTATTCGTTACAGTAAGCAAGGTTTAATTTTTAAAATTGAAGTCACTTTGACTCGAATTGGTAGCAACATTTTTGACTTTGATATCTTTGTTGGGATATTATTATATCGTTCTAAGAGTTCTTAGAGCGAGGCTTTTTTTAGCATGTACAATTCTTTCCGAATTTTGACAGTCCACCCTGGGAAAGTCTCGTTAAAGGCAACCCTACCTTTGCTTTTGTTAAAATACTTTGTGGGGGTGACGGCCGCTGCACATAGAAGCTCATTAAATATTATACAGGGTGTCCCAGAAGCAACTGACCCTTCCGTTGATGAGTAAATAGGATACCAAATTCTAAGGCGCAGAAGTAACTGACCCTATTAACTTCGATACCACATTTTAATAGGACGCCTTACAATTTGGTATCTTAGTTACTCATCAACGCAAGGGTCAGTTACTT
>VOMN01079377.1:0-12215 GCA_014899125.1 Orchestia grillus
CTCTATTGCCTATGGCCTATCCTATGCCCCCTGAGGGGTGACTTCCGCCAAGACTCCAGAATAGAGATTTACGTTAACATTCGAAGCCCATATTTATGTGTGTAAAAAAGTTGGGAGCCTCTGACGTCGAGCAACACAGAGCGTGCAAGTCTAGGGACTACGTGCGCCAGTGTCTGATGCAGCTCAAGACGACGGCTGTGATCGTCGTACCAGGCAACACAGCTGCGTACGCACTACGAAGCGTCACCAAACGTACCTCATCTAGGTTTTTGTGCCCTGCCTGAGCTTCATTCGGTAATGAGACTTCATTAGAGCAGCCTTCCATAGGTCATCACACACCACCGCGGGAGCTGTCGTCCGTTCACTGTTGTGGCTTCAAGGCCCCCTGCCACCCCCGTAGCGGTGCGCTCTCCCACTTCCGTCATGAGATATCAAAACATTTCGCGCATTGCCGCAACTTCTGACAAATTCGTGCAAGTTAACACTATTCAGCGTGCCCTACCCGGGCTGCTTCGTTTACTGGACCATAGCGTTTCCTCGAGTCCTGGGCGAGCGGGCCCTGTATTCTCGAGACGTCTTGTTCCCCGCTGTGTTTCTTTTCCATATCTATGCTGCAGACCCGCACATCTCGGTATCCTTGGTACAGACCACCACATCTCTGCAGTATCCATGCAACTGACTCCCACATCTCAGTATCCATGCTACAGACCCCCACATATACAGGGTGGCGCATAAGTAACGCACCCTTTTAAAAAATACACTGGGTATCGGTAGACATGATACGACATGTGAATAAACTTTAAGAGTTCCTCTATCGTTTGCAATTATTCAAATCTCTTTACCTCTCATACTTTTTTCTTTATTAATTTTTTAAAAGGGTGCGCCACTCTGTACCTAGGCTACCAACGACCACATTCCCTGACATCTATCAGCAGTTCTCCATTCGAGACGCCAGTCCCATAGCACAGCATAGACTAACTTCACTAACCTAACCCTGCTGCCTGTGCTATGCCCTCGTGGGAACTGCGGGCCTATTACCATACCAAGAAATACCTTAACGAATTTTAACACGGTTGACATTCAGCACATCGTTTGGTTTTCACGGCCTTACAACTGCTGACGCGTGAGGGATGCGAGCTTTAGGCCTCCTTTCGCAAGGAAGCACCACGCAGTTACTCGAAAATCCATTGCCTGGCCGGGAGTCGAGCCCAGACCTCCCAGCTGTGAGCCCATCGCGATAACCGGTCGCGACGGAGGCCGCAGAGATGGTGGCTTTGATTATTCGTTTATCAAACGGTATCTTTAAATTTTGCTTTTCAAAGAATTCTACATGGAACGTAACAATGTGCAACTAATTTTCAACTCTCGGCAGTAGCAGCCCGCGATTCGTCGGTCTCACGACGGGGTCGCTTGGACTCCCGTAGCGGCACGATGTCCTCCCTTCAAGTTTAGTCCTCAGGCGAGCGGCTTCTAACTCCTTAAACTTTGGCTGAACTTGTTGAGAAACAAACTCCAGGCATCAACTAGGTGGAAGAAAAACATTTTAAACGTCAACATCTAGTACAACTTCCTTAGTGCGCGATGCTTAACTAGCGTTCAAAAAATAGTGCTATGTTTCGCTGACACTGGCTATGAGCTCTGGACTAGTCGTCACCCGGAATTCATCAAAATAGTTGCCCGTATCATTTTACTAATACAACAGAGCACGTCGAGGCATTAGCTCGACAGTCTCGTAAAATTAAGTTTTGCTGCAGCTCGTGCGCCAGGCATGCAGGCCTACCTACAGCCAAAGCTGATCCGGAGACTTCAGGAACAAACATCGGTGTTAATTTTAATAGCCGGCCAGCCTGAACTTGGTAGAGAACGTCCCCTCCGTGCAGCCGCACAGCGACTTTTAACCCGCTGGCATAACCGCGTGTAAAAACCCACACGCAGCCTTAGTGTGGTATTGTTGCAAATCCCACATCTCCGTAGTATCTATGCTACAGAACCCACATCTCGGTATCCATGCTACTGACTCCACATCTCTGCAGTATCCATGCTACCGACTCCACATCTCTGCAGTATCCATGCTACTGACTCCACATCTCTGCAGTATCCATGCTAGACTCCACATCTCTGCAGTATCCATGCCCAATAACACTGCGAGGACCCAGGGACCCAGGACGGTCTCCTGCACGCGGGAAAGGGAGTAGGACGTGTCACAGCTTCCCGACGTCTGGTCTGGGGGCAGACTTCCCGAGGCCTGCGAGAATATTTCCTTAACCAAAGGTGTGGTCTATGGAGTTTCAGAATTAGTTAGGGAGTCCGTCGCTTGGATAAAGTTAATTTATCTGTGTGATCACAATGGATTCAGGATTGCAAACGCCTGGGAAGCTTTCCAGTACTAGAACAGTCACACGAAACAATTCGCGTTGAAACTAGTTTATTTTTTGTCACTTCTTTATTGAAGTGGTCGAGGCTAACGCCAATTAGCAGCCTCATGGGACACCAAGAAAACCTCGCTCGTTGGTTGTGCAGTCAAGTTATGCAGGAAGATTTAACTATCCATTCGTAAAGATCAGACTACGGCGCTGAGGGAAAGCTCATAGCGACCGTCGCCGACTTCCGTTCCAATGCCTCTTTCTTCTCTCCGACTCGAGCCACCGCAACGTGCCTCAAGACAACGCCGTAACACCGTATTATCCAGAGATATCTCGTGGACGTTGCATTTATACGTTCACTGTGTAACACCGACCGTGAGAATGCAACAACGGCCTTCTCGGGGCTAATACGGAAACTTGCAAATTACCACCATTCCTAGAAAACTCTCTACGATGAAGTACAAAATGTGCGCATTGCACTTCTAATGCTGAACTGAACTTTGGGCGTGAGCATCAAAGTTGACCTAATACGTTTATGTGAAGTTTTACGATATCTCCAAAAATTTCCGAATCGCATTCCCGCGAGACGAGGTTAGATAAAAAATAAATTTGATGTTATAATTATTAAAGTTTTAACTTCAAGGAAATGGGATCAGTGGCTTCAGAGCACTATGTATATCAAGCCCGGCACACCTGCCACAATTGTCCAAGTTATTTCAGCAAAAAGAGAAAACTCTTTAAGAAGGGAAAAATTTTCCCAACGCAAGCCTCAAAAACCGTGAGTCAGCACTTCATCAGATATGGATGGTCCAGTTTCTCTTCTCACGTTGAAGCTTCTCGGTCGTCGGAATTTCAGACCATTTAACAAAGGGAGATAAAAAAATCACAGTAGTTTCCAGTTTTATGTACTAAAAATAATCAGGTACATTTGTATGCAAAGATCGCACACACGTCTCTCTTACTTAACCACAAGGTTAACCGCTAATTTAGTCACTTACTCGAGGATCTAAATATAACTTCCCTGCACGACGATGGCAACCAAACAACGCACTTGAAGTGACAAAAAAAACAGACGATACTATGTATTTCGCACTCGATGAATATTTACAATGGCATGAAATTAATACGAATGAAACAAATCAACTGGAGAGAAGTTACTTCTTCGGTGTAGCCTTCTTTGCAGCGGGCTTCTTAACTTTCTTGGCCTTGGGCTTCTTGGAGGCAGGAGACTTGGCTGCCTTCTTTGCAGACTTCTTGGGGGTCTTTTTGGCGGCGGCGGGCTTCTCGGTCTTCTTTACCTTCTTGGGAGACTTGGCCTTCTTCACCACAGGGGCCTTCTTGGGTTTCGCAACCTTGTCGGCAAGTTTGAAGGAACCAGAGGCACCAGTTCCCTTGACTTGCTTGAAGGCACCTGAAGCAACGCCACGCTTCAGGGCGAGGCGTAGATGGGGTCCCACGGCCTTCTCATCGATGGAGTAGGTGGCAACGATGTACTTCTTGATGGCCTGTCCTGACGACCCCTTGCGATCCTTCAAACTTCCAAGGGCAGCAGCAATCATTTCGGTATACTTCGGGTGAGTAGCGACCTTCTTCGCAGCAGCAGGCTTCTTTGCCTTCGCTGCTTTCTTGATAGCAGCTGATGCAGCAGCGGGAGCAACGGTGTCGGCCATTTCGAATCGAGAGGTTGCAAGGGTGCTTGTTGTGAGTCAGGAGAGGGCTGAAAGGTATCTGACAATCGCAGTCGGAGAGGCGAGCTATCTAGCCGACGGTCCGACGTGAAAGTAAACAGGCAGTGCCGCGCGCGAACGTAGTCGACTTTGCTACTCGCAATGCTTCATTTGTGTTTCCTCCTTCACTTTGTAGACCATTTATTCAAAAATATTGATAGGATTTGAAGTACGATTTTTAGATATATAATAGCTGAAGATTTTTTGTACATATATATCCTAAATTTTGCCCTTTACGACGAATAACTAAAGAGAAATAAGCAAAATAACGAGGCAAAGCCAGAAAAGTGTTCACTTGTCTTGACTTTTTCTTTAAATATCTACTTGAAATAAATCTTTTTGGAATTTATATTATGCAAAAATAAAAGACTAAAATTTTTAGTACATGGTGAAAGTCAAGTTTTGCATTAAAGCGTCATGAGCTTTTGTAAAATTAGCTCCAAAGTAGGACATAGTAACACACTTCCCGACCTGAACGAGCACTTTGAGCTGTTGACATAGTTACTAAAATTCAAATTACTACGATTTTATCAAGTTTTACTGAGCTATTTTGGTTTAGAATTAACTACCTATTTATAGTATTTATTTTTGTTTGGTTAAAACTTAAAATTTTAATTGAATTTTTACAAAAAGTGGAAAAATGTCAACATCTTCAACTACGCAGTACGCGGCAGCTCGCTCTCTCTTTTGGATATTCATCCGTGAAAACCCGCTATAAGCAGAATTGTTCATTAGTATCTCCAAAAATACTGATGAATATATGCTGAAAAATAATTAATTCATTTTTAAAGGAGTTTTATGGGATTTCATCGCGATAGAACTGTATATTTTACTCATCCTTTGATTACTCCCAGGTTATGTGGGTAAGAGAATTTGGTGGACACGATATCATTTCAGTGGAACAGAATTAATACGAACGATGTTTACGTAGGGATAATTGATATGAAAGGTGCATCACTGGTAAAATATGATTTATGGGTTGTCTTCATACCTAATTATTTTATACTGGACATGAAGTATTTGACGGGTGTGTTGAATTTTGCCCCTTACCTACCCCCTTTTTCCTGGGTCAGAAGGCAGCGTTCTCTTTCGATGCATAGTTAAACAATTTATTACTATACATTTTACACCATATAAAAATATTACGCTTGTAGATTCCTTGAAAGTATTGCGATGGATATTTTGATGTAAAGCTACTTGTGGCCCGACGAAGTTTTACGAAGTTCAGAGCCTCCAACAAGGCCATAATCTTCGCTCATAGATGTATGTACATAAGCTAATAGGTTCATTCTTAAAGTAAATTAGACAAGTCAAGGAAGGTCTTTATTGCGAGGTGTAAGTTATGATTCAAAATTCGGAGTTCAATGATGTCTTGTCAATAGAAATCATACATTCGTTATATACCCTGAATTAATTTACTGACATGCAATGGGAGGGTGTATGGACAGTCAATTGGGATAGGAGGCTGTAATTTAACAGGAATCATCCTCAACAGCTTGATGATAAATATGATTCAAGATTATATATCTGCTATATTCTCGAATTCTTGTCACTATTTTTTGCACACAAGCCTTGAATGATACTTACTGCGATGTGGTATGGAAAGAGCATGGAAAGCATTCAGTTTGACCGAGGGTAAGCATAAATAGGTTGTTTACCGTGTAGAATGGTAGATGGCTGCTCTAGCATGATGATTGTAGTAAACAGCAGGAAATAAATAATTTGTGTGGATCACCGAAGCGTAACACTTGTGCCAGGCATATGAACCTTTTGCGGTGACGGGACATGAATCGTTGTCACTCGTGCTGGAATTCTGTTGTAGATTATAATAATACATTTAATATATGCAAGCTCAATAAACTTTGTGGAGGGCTCATCCTAAACAAATACCACAAAACAGTAGTTTTTTGGTAAATAAACTATCTCAAACGAGAGACCGCCAGTAACACTAAGAAATAAATCTCAAAACGAACCATTTTAATACGTTGTGACTAAGAAGGAGCCTAGTTGAAAACCTTTCAAAACGAGAGACAATAGAGTAAATGTTTTCCATAATAAGGAGACTTGTCAATCCCGACCATCTGGTAAAACAGTTTTTTCGTAGTTAAGTCTCAGATTTGGGCGAGTCTGTACAGCTTCCCATGGATCTTTCACTGGAGGTGAAGACGCACGAATAAAGACCAAGATTTACTACAGTGAAACGAGACTTAACTGCATTAAATACGGGTCAAAGTAATTACATTTAAATTATTAATTTGCTAGTGGCTAATTGGGTTATATATGTAGAAGCTTAACGCTAACTCGCCTCGTTTAGACGTTCACTAGATCAGAGCATTGCGGGGCATCCAAAAGGAATGGGAAACCTAAAACGTCGCGGTTACATCAACTTGATCAGTATACAGCTTTATTTGAATAAAGAGCATCGTTCACGATGAGTTGCAGCGCTTTGAGGTTGAGCAGTCAGCGTTTGTTAAATTCTTTGTGCTTCTGTTCCTTTTTGGCTGAAGTCTTTACAAATTCTTTATTGAAATTAACAGATTTCTTTTTGTGTTTGTGGAACAATCATAGGAATGTACTTAATAAGGTGTATGGTAAAAATTATGTTATTTGCTTTTGTTTGGGGAAAACGTTTCCCTAACAATTTGTTGCATTGTATTTTCTAATAGAACAATTGCAATTGCTATGCTAATAAAAGTTCAGCACTTCATCCATTTCGTTTTTGACATATTATTTAACGAATGCAGTATTGTAGCAATTTTAGAAACTTCATCGGAGAAAGTTTTAATCTATTACATCAAAAAAGGCGTTTTTGACGAGCACATATTGTGTGAAACCGTACAAGTTTGGGCGGAACACGTCGAGCAGACGACAGCTACTGCGTCATTTCAAACGAAGCTTACGTGAGGGCGCTTAGCAGAATATTTCGTTCACAGCTTCATCCATCTACCTTTAAGACAAACCTTAGTTTGCTACAACAGTTTCATTATAGTGCATTGAAAGTGGGCTCCTTATTCTTTTAATACCCGCGCAGGAAGGATTTGGAGCACTTAGCGACAACTAAGTGAGTCATTGCTTTGAGTGACGATGTGTACCGAGAAGCATCGTTCATCGCAGGGTGGTTTGAACACGAGTTTTGGCGGGAAATGACCTAGCCGACGCAAAGTGATCAAAAATGTTCGCATCACAAAATTAGGGATAGGGACGTGGAGGTTATCTCTAATACTGTATTAAAAAAGCATAAGAACATCCGTGCATATAGTTCATTTCCTTACTTCATGCCATCGAAAGTTTTATCTATGCCTTGAGTAGCGTGACACTAGTTAGTATAATATGTACTTTGTTCTCGAATGATGAGACTTGTCGTGCAGTTTGAGAAGTTAACATTTATTAAGAATGAAAACTTGATTGAATTATGTAAACTAGGGACTGTTTACCCCAGAGTTCAACAATCTATACGAAAGAAAGAAATAAAGGATAGTTACACCCTAATCAGACCATGATCTCCTTAAGTCAGACAGAGCATTTAGATTGTGAAAGTTTCATACGATATTGAAAGTGTAAAATAATTGGAACTGTGAATTACACTTATGAGAAAGTATGAAATAATTACAATCACAAATTCGATTATACATCATTAAAAATACTCGTAACAGAAATAAAACTAAGTGAACCGCACATATCAGATCTGCAGCTGTTCATCAAGGTATTGAATGTATTGTTCTTCTCCGTGTTTTCATGAGGCGGCTGTTCAGGGGTGAGGGGCGGCTGTTCAAGGGGGAGGGGGCGCTTTTCATACGCGTAGGACTACACGCATTCGTGTGTGCGTGCACGTGACTGACAGCACATACATGCGTGTACCGTACTGACAATACATGTGCAACAAAAACCGTGTGGGATGACAATACAAGGCATATGAGTGTGAGGCTTCAACTGCTGGAGATGTTGCACGATTTCTGCTCGGTGTTCTACTGACCGTGACCTCCTGAGTAATATTTTCAACTGTGGTAATATCTGAATTCCTGGCTACTTGTTTATCCTTGTCCTTCTCCCGAAGCGATTATTCCTCCAAACAAATCTAGTACTCATTGCAGGAGACGCCTAGCTCACTCGCCCACACCCCTCAGGGGGCATAGCGTAAGCCATAGGCAATAGAGGTAGGTTAGTTAGGTTTGTCTATCCTATGCTATGGGGACTAGCGCCCCCAGGGGAGTACTGCTAGGCTATCTCAGCTTTAGAGAGGCCTTTGGGATTCTATCTTTAGTGCCCACTTTGCTTCTTTCCTTTTTCAATCTCTCTTCGCTGATTATTCTTCATCTTTTCTTCCCCTTCCTTCTTAACTCGCTGTTTCTTTGCGCAGGGGATCTTGTGTGGGAACACACCTTGTGCATAGATTCCCCGTGAAATAATTTCAGTCCATACTAAATGGTCCCTTCTCTTTCGGTACGAGATAGTCTGAGTTTCTGAAGCGCTGCTTTCACTACTACTACTACTATTACTACTACTACTACTACTACTCACTCGCCCACACCTGCTCCCGGCAGAACTGTGCGTTTCAGCAGTGTGTGCATGCAGGCTAATGAAGTCGTTAGGTGGTAGTCCATGATCTCTTAAACGAAGTAGTTCATAGGTAGTTCACGGTCCCTAATGATACTTTCTCGTGCTTTTTGAACAGCGGCTGCAATTTGGGCCTAATATGCGAGTTATTTTGTTTGAGTTTGTGTCGTCTGCTTTGTTTCTCACAAGGGGGCGTTGAAGCGGCAGACGCTGTGGGCTGCAGCTCTGTACCGTGGTGTGTGTTACACGTGTGCTTTGTTGCATGGCGTGTTACACAAGTACAGAGCTGCATGGCGTGTGTTATACAGTGCGTGGGCTCCTTGCCAAGGAAAGAAAAACACCGAACATTAACAAGAAAAAATGACCAATTGCATGTGGCTCTCCCGAAGTAGTATTTTATTTCTTAAGCGGCCGAGGCGCCGTTGTGCCCATACTGGTTCCGGCTGTCCAAGGAGACCTGCAGCAGGAGACCTTTCTGACCGTTTTCTGACTGCACCTCACATCTCTCGTCAACGCAGATGACGTTGATGTTTCACGGCACGCTGTGTCCTGAAGACTGCGTGCAATAAGACTCGACGCAAAATTGCCTCTGCAAAAGACTCGCAGATTAGTAAAGAGGATCGTGCAGCGGGATTGTCATTTGCGTACAAACGCCTCTATTGAACAGAAGATGGCTGGAACAAATTATATTTCAGTGATGAATCTAAATTTAATGTAGATGGATGTGACGGTAAATAGTTTGTACGAAGGACTCCTGGTAAATGTTCGAAATCTACGTGCGTATAGAAGACTGTTTAGGTGGGGCAGGGTGACGGCGTGACGTGAGGGCCGGGCACGTCGCTCCTCGTTAGCTGGTGATGGTAGTGCCACTTCTGTACAAGAATGAGTTCGAAACTTTGTTGTATCAGTGTTGCGAAACTCAAGAGTTTAAACTCCTGCATTTATGCAAGGCAATGCGCCCAGTCATACAGCAGAGCTGGTTATGGATTATAAAGAAGCAAGGAAGAGAGGTTACTGGCTGGCCTCTACAGGGTCCGGCCGCAAATTCAATAGAAAACTTAGAAAAACTCCAGGAGAAAATGGCGTGAGGAGAGATCATGCAAATGTTGATGATGGTGGTTGAAATTGGGAGTAGAAAGAGGGGGGAGAGGGGGGTGTCAGGTTTTGGTGAAATCCTGCGGGTGTAGATGCGCAACAGTGATTGAAAACAATAGTCGCAGTACTAAATATAAAAAATGACCATTTGTGTTATTTCGCTTCAGTGTTTAATTCAAAAAATGATTTTGATCCATCATTTTGGACGCCCATGAAAATGAAACGTTTCATAACCTGTATTGTAATACTCCTGGTAACCTGAAAGTTTGCAAAAAATAAAAATTCTGTACACGATCACGTTGAGGTAGAAATTTCACGAAAATAGAGCTAATATTTAAAAAAGTTACCATTTCTATCTTTGTTTTTCAATTCTAGACGGGATTACTTACTTGGATTTACTTGGAGATGTTTCGGCCGTCCCGCCGAGGCCACACTGGGGTGCCGCCGCTTTGTATGCCTAGGTCCTAGGATAGTAGGTCGTCTCCTAAACTGACGACTGTTTATAAGAATGGTTCAGTGG
Source organism: Orchestia grillus (assembly GCA_014899125.1). Taxonomy (NCBI): domain Eukaryota; kingdom Metazoa; phylum Arthropoda; class Malacostraca; order Amphipoda; family Talitridae; genus Orchestia; species Orchestia grillus. The sequence continues at coordinate 10,260 of VOMN01079377.1, forward strand.
AATGTTCAGGGAATGTGAAAAAAGAAACGTCCCTCCACGTACACACCTTCACTGCGAAGACAGCCCTCCGTCTTACAAATAACACAATAAACGAGGCGGCGAATAGAACAGCGGGACCTGGATTACAATTTTCTTCGATGACATTGGGTCAAAATTAGGAATTTTGAGAGATGATGACCTCATCAGAGACTTGATCTCGACCCCAGAAGATACGGCCTCAAGCGAGTCTTCCTTTCTTCTACTCATCTCATGTACGAGCATCGCAAGGGGCGGCGGGACACAGTCAGGCCCCGCGTCGGGCTACTGCAATGGCTCTACAGCTCTGAACATAAATGCTCAGACAATACAAGAACATAAATGTTTTCTATGGCCTTTTGGAGCGCTTTGCAGGGCTGTTGCATGAGCAAGGATCGACGATTGTTTTGTTAGAAGGCGAATTATTGATCAGGCATGGCGATCGCCTGGAGATCGACCGCCCTTCTCAGGCCGCAAATAACATAGCGAGCTTAGGTGGGTGTCCTTTGTACGTAAGTACGTACGTATGCAGTGCACACAGGCGTGGTGCATGCAGTGCACGCAGGCGTGGTGCATGCAGTGCACACAGGCGTGGTGCATGCAGTGCACACAGGCGTGGTGCACGCAGTGTACGCAGGTAGAGGGAGCTGCCACGCTTGCATACGCTGGAGTGTAGCACCAGAGCACACCTCCCTCACAGCATACGCTGGAGTGTAGCACCAGAGCACACCTCCCTCACAGCATACGCTGGAGTGTAGCACCAGAGCACACCTCCCTCACAGCAAGTCCGCTGACACGCCAGGACCGGACGCGGCGGCGTGGTTGGAAGCTGGAGTCGTGATTATAAATAGTCCCGTTCAGTGTGAACGGGCCGTGGCCGTTCTAATCATGGATTAATATCGTTATGCATGTCCTATTATTGAAACAGTGAGAATATGTACCAGGTTAATAAAGGTTTTGTGTAGAAATTGAGTTAGATTTGTAACATGTATCTCCCGTGTATGGAATTGTGTACATTACCACTCATAATATATAATTTTACGTACAGATTTCATGAAATAATCTCGAAGAAAGTGCGAGAGAATTTGCTACAATTCCACCCCACGAAGTGTTTTTCCTTGAATTACATTTTCATTACCACGTTTACTTCGTGCATTCGCTGCAAGTCTTCTTCGAAAGTAAAGGTGTTTGTGGGAGCTTTGTTTCCGTCTCTTCGTCTATCACTCGTCTCGCATTAACGGCTTCGTCTCACATTACCGCACAGCAGGGTCCAGCAGGGTCCGGCAGGGTCCNGCAGGGTCCGGCAAGGGCCAGCAAGGTCCAGCAGGGTCCGGCAGGGTCCATCAGGGTCCAGCAGGGTCCGGCAAGGGCCAGCAGGGTCCGGCAGGATCCGGCAGGGGCCAGCAGGGTCCAGCAGAGTCTGGCAAGTAGTGCCGGGAAGAGACAAAAAAAATCAACTGCCTTCCTCAACTCCGTAGCCATGATACGTAGATTAAAAATGTGATATATACGAGATGTTTTCCAACGTCCTTTAAATTTCAGAAAACGTTTTGACATTCGATGGTGAGTAGAAGTAGCTTTTTAACTATGCAATATTCCCTGTATTTATGAGAAGATTCTACTCCCAGGATTATCCACGTTGAAGGTAAATTTATCAGACTTCGTTTGGGTTACACACAGATGTCATGATATTCCCCAAGGTTTGGGGCTACGGAGTCATAGCTCGCCTTCCATTCCCCAAGCTGTGGGGCTGTGGAGCCATAGCTCGTGTCCCTTCTCGGTCACCCTTGAGACCGAGTCAGGCTCGACAGCTCCCAAGTTTGGGGAATATCATAACTTGTACGAGCCAGCAGACGGCTACTAAATTCAACTTCAGCCTTGTCCCCTGTGGGGCTAGGCTCTCTTAATGGGGCCACTGCAGCGTCGCCACAGCCCCGCTTA